>JAVFHW010071306.1:16165-91984 GCA_032159205.1 Eurystomus glaucurus suahelicus
GCCGAGTACAGGGGCACAATCACCTCCCTCCTCCTGCTGGTCACACCGTTTTTGATACAGGCCAGGATGCCGTTGGCCTTCTTGGCCACCTGGGCACACTGCTGGCTCATGTTCAGCCGGCTGTCCACCAGCACCCCCAGATCCTTTTCTGCCAGGCAGCTTTCCAGCCACTCCTCCCCAAGCCTGTAGCGTTGCTGGGGGTTGTTGTGACCAAAGTGCATGACCCGGCACTTGGCTTTGTTAAACCTCATACAATTGACCTCAGCCCATCGCTCCAGCCTGTCCAGATCCCGCTGCAGAGCCTTCCTACCCTCAAGCAGATCGACACTTGTGCTTAATTTTGTGTCATCTGCAAATTTACTGAGGGTGCACTCAATTCCCTCGTCCAGGTCATTGATGAAGATATTAAACAAGACAGGTCCCAAAACTGAGCCCTGAGGGACCCCGCTTGTGACCGGTCGCCAACTGGATTTCACTCCGTTCACTACCACCCTCTGGGCTCGGCCAGCCAGCCAGTTTTTCACCCAGCAAAGAGTCCTCCTGTCTATGCCATGAGCTGCCAGCTTCTCCAGCAGAATGCTGTGGGAAACGGTGTCAAATGCCTTACTGAAGTCCAGATAGACAACATCCACCGCTTTTCCCTTATCCACTAGGCGGGTCACCTGATCATAGAAGGAGATCAGGTTGGTTAAACAGGACTTGCCCTTCATGAACCCATGTTGGCTGGGCCTGATCCCCCCCCTTGTCCTGCACTTGCCGTGTGATCACCCCCAAGATGAACTGTTCCATAACCTTTCCCGGGACCGAGGTCAGGCTGACAGGCCTGTAGTTCCCCGGATCATCCTTCCTGCCCTTCTTATAGATGGGTGTCACATTGGCAAGTCTCCAGTCATCCGGGACCTCCCCAGTTGACCAGGATTGCTGATAAATGATGGAGAGCGGCTTGGCAAGTTCCTCTGCCAGCTCCTTCAGTACTCTCGGGTGGATCCCATCTGGCCCCATAGATTTGTGGGTTTCCAGTTGGCTTAGAAGGTGGTTAACTACAGCTTCCTGAATTATAAGGGTATTATTCTGTTCTCCATTCCTATCTTCTAGTTCAGGGGATTGTATACCATCAGGATAACCAGACTGACTATTAAAGACTGAGGCAAAGAAGGCATTAAGCACCTCAGCCTTTTCCTCATCCTTGGTAACGATGTTCCCCCCTTGCATCCAGTAAAGGATGGAGATTCTCCCTAGTTCTTTTCTTGTTGTTAATATATTTGTAAAAACTCTTTTTATTGTCTCTTGCAGCGGTGGCCAGGCTGAGTTCAAGCTGAGCTTTTGCCCCTCTAATGTTCTTTCTACATAACCTAACTAAATCCCTATACTCTTCTTGAGTAGCCTGCCCCTTTTTCCAAAGGTGGTAGACTCTCCTCTTTCTCCTAAGTTCTGCCAAAAGTTCCCTATTTAGCCAGGCCGGTCGTTTTCCCCGCCGGTTCGTCTTACGACACATGGGGACAGCCTGCTCCTGGGCCTTTAAGAGTTCCTTCTTGAAAAAAGTCCAGCCTTCCTGGACCCCCTTGCCCTCTAGGACTGTACTCCAAGGGACTTTCTCAACCAGTGCTCTGAACAGGTTGAAGTCTGCCCTTCGGAAGTCCATGGCAATAGTCTTGCTGCTCGCCCTCCTTACTTGGGCAAGGATAGAAAATTTTATCATTTCATGGTCACTAAGCCCAAGACGGCCTCCGACCACCACATCACTCACCAGCCCCTCTCTGTTTGTGAGCAACAAGTCCAGCAAGGCCCCTCCCCTGGTGGGCTCATTTACCAACTGGGTCAGGAAATGATCTTCCACACAGTCCAGGAACCTCCTGGACTGTTTCCTGTCTGCTGTGTTGTATTTCCAGCAGATGTCTGGCAAGTTGAGATCTCCCACAAGAACAAGGTCTTGCGATTTTGCTGCTTCTGCCAATTGTCTATAGAATAATTCATCAACCTCTTGATCCTGGTTGGGTGGTCTATAACAGACCCCCAGCAGGACGTCTACTTCATTAGCCTTCCTCAACTTTACCCGCAAACATTCGACTGGTCCATTACAATTATTAACTTCCATACAATCAAAACACTCTCTAACATAGAGAGCCACACCACCGCCCTTTCTATCTTGCCTATTCCGCTTATATTCTGTGTATAGCTGTTCCCTTACAGAGCGTGGGGATAGATTAGATGACCTCTTCAGGTTCCTTCCAACACAACATCTCTATGAAGTTCTGATTGAAAAGAGCCCAATAAAAATATTTATAAAATTGTTTTTCTTATTAACATAGTTGGTTACTTTATGATTCTGTGAAAAAGCAGTGAAATGGAAGGAACTGAGAGTAAATGTTTTAATTTGGCAGTTTAGGGGTGGGGGGAAATCTTTGCGCTTATTTTGATGTCTGCTACTGGCAGAAAATACAAATGAAAAGCTGCCAAAATCTCTCTGAGATAAATTCAGCCAAGAAATTCTCTTTCAGTATAAGACATATGATTGGTTCTCTGAACCCTTTACTAGTGTATTTCACATTATCACTTTGAAATTTTATTTTTATATGTGTATATCCAGACAGACAGACATGCACACTCTTTATTTAAGCAAGCTGAAGGAAAATTTGACTAAAATTTTATTATGCTAGTGCATAAATATACAAAGAGTTACAGACAGCATCAGTTACAGAAAGCCAGGATAACAACAAAGGTCATATTTATTTATCAAGTGTATTAAACTACTTCCAGTTTATAGTTGAAACTGTTCTCATGCAGAATTATCTAATAACCATTATTGTAAAATTACATGATACTTACCTCTGAAGTAATGATCTTCACATCAAGTGATGCCAGAAAACTTGAAGAATATCAGCCGCTGTTTTGGCTTTTCAGTAGAAACAGTAGACAAAGGCTTGGCAGCTCCAGATACACAGTGATTTCAACCACATTATTTCCAGCTCTTCTGTGGGTGATGGAGAGGAGTCAGACTGGTAGGCAGCCTGCACTCTCCAAAATAGAAAGGCTGGGATTCCTCATCACCTTACATGCATCAGGCAGAAGAAAAGCTTTTATCTGATGCACATTCATAACAGCCAGGAAGAATATCAACAGAGCTGCTTCCTGGGAGCCTCTGCAACTGTCAGACTGAAGGACTTTCGGCTCACTTCCAAGTGAGTCAAGAACATTCAAACACTAGTAAGATAAGACTTAAGGATAGAAGTGGTGTCACATTTGGTGACATCCAGATGCACTGAAACCCCTAATATAACACCTATAAAAAAAAAAAAAAAGGAAGGAAAACAAATCTGAAATACAGACCTTTTAGTTCCCTTTTCCAAGGAAATAGATTGAACATTGCCTTAAGAAGAGGTTTTGGAAAATTACAGCTTTTTCAAGCCTCTGTTATTAAGAACTATGATGTCATTGATTGTGGCTGGAAAACAGGTATTTACAGCAACTTTTTTTCCTAAGGCTTTAAGGTGTCAGGAAATGGTCCAAGTTACTTAGAGTATTACAATAATTCCTTAATCTCTTACACTCTTCCTACCATCATCATCACCAAATGCAAAAGCAGGCATAACTCAATTTTCTCCTGAGAATCTCACAAAATTCTTTCAATATACTTATTTTATCTATATAGTTGTTTCCTCAACTTCTCCTTTTACCTCACTTGTTTGCAAAATTGTAACTTTATGAACACGCATTTAATTTGCCTTTGAATGTCTTCCAGTTTTGATTAATACTTTCCACTTCAAAAGTCTCTTTACAGTCATGCATGCCAACAGTTGCTTTAAACTTTGAACACTGATGCTTCTGAGTTCCAACTATAAAATTACTGGGTGTCATAATGTATTTACACTAAAGAAATGCAACTAAATAAGAAGTAGCCTTATTATTTGGACTACTAATAACTGTTAGGCCATCTATCAATCCTTCTTTATTCTACAAAAGAGAGTACAATTGTATTTATAGTACAGCTGTACCAAACACTGTTACACTTATTATTATACTGGATGCTAACTGACACAGTTCAGTTAGGACTGGTGTGGGCGTAAGGCAAAAGGAAGAGGTTTTCAATAAATTCGGTACATGTAGTTTGCATACAAATGGACACTGTTCTTGAACGTGTTATTTCCATCTTGTTTTACTATTAAGCACAGTCAGGGACAATTGCCAGTATAAATTTTGATGATTATGATGAAACTTTGGCAGTGAAAACCAGTGAGAATGTACTGTAGGAGGATATCACCCCCTCCAACTTTCTGGTCAACGTTTAGGAGAAACTGAAAAATATCCAAGAAAATTAACACCCACAATTTACACACAGTATAGAACAGGACAGCAGGATTTTTAGGATCTCACACTGCATACTCTTACTTATATGACTAGTACTGAGTATTATGTGCCAGAAATTGTAGACTCAAACTTTTAGTAAGATCCACTAGGTGCCTATGTGTACATGTAGGACAAAGCCTTTTAATTTTATAATGAGTCTTCAGTATATGACTTTGCAGCACTAAGTGACTTTGCAATTTCAGATATTTTGGAAATCAGCAATGCCTTCACAGAGAAAATTATTTTTTCTTAGGCTGCAATTTCACCACCACTTATACTAGGTTTTTGCACTATCAGGGACTAATTTGATTTGTTCAAATGTGGATATGCCTTTGCATTACTGATGAACCTATAGCATTTTTATCAACTTTCTGCTCTTATAGGGGTTTTATGTTAGCTGTAGGAGGAAAAATGATACCTGATCCAGCAAATAGTACGTTACAGACATAAGAATGATCTTATACAAAACGAGTTCTTTGCATCATGTGGCTGTGGCATTTCCAGTTCTATAGCAAGAGCTCTGAAGCAAGATTTACTGTATTGTCAAGCCAGGGCCTGAGGGTTTTAAGCAGTTTGATTAGAAGATTCATACTGTCACATAATAGGATCTGTTGAATGCGATGAAAGGTTAGTATTTCACACAATGATTTGCAAACCTTCAGTTGAAATCCGGTAGGTATGGATTTGCTTTTCTTTTGTTTCCCGTTGTGGAAAGTAGGTCGTGTGTATTTTTTGCCTCCAAATTTCAATAGGTTGTTTGCAATCAATACCACAGTAACGTGTGTGCAATATGTGGTATGTCCATTTCTAAGAAAGCAACAACACATTAACTCATACTAAATTTGTTCTTAGTATGTCTAGAGTAAGAATATGAAAAGCTTTATCTTCAAGAGGTACTTTCAGTCAAATAAGAATTATAAATAAGAACAGATCTCTGAGTGTTTCATATAAAGCAAATTGAATCTAGGAGCTGTAGTCAGATATTGTCACCCCTTCATGAACGGCATAATTCTGCTTCAAGATAAAAGTGGATCTCAGAAAAGGATATTCAAGTAGGGGAAATAATTTCATGGTTTAGTCAGGTCCAGATAAAAAGAGGGTTGTTTCTAATGGGAAAATGCATGCTGTCTTTCAGGATTGACTCTTATCCAGCACTGAATGTTCCTTCAACCCTGATTACAGTAAGATGCTCTCAGATTCCTACAGAGGTAACAGACAGATGTTGCTAAAATCATTAACATATAGGAAAAATTTCCCAGGAGGTATTACCTCTGTGGTCTTTTTTATTTTTCTTTTTTCATTTTCTCGATTTTCAGTAAGGCATTTAGCCGAAGTACAAGGGCTGTTATTGAGTCAGTAAACCCTCTTTCATTCTCCCTTCCCCCATGAAGCAGTTTTTGTGAGCAAAAATCTATCACATTTGACAATAATGGGAAATGTGACTACTATCAAGTGGCACGGTATCAAATCTTTTTTTTCCCTACCTATACTTGATTTTCTCTCTCCATTTGCTTTACTTGCAATATAAAATATGCTACATACTTTAGGAGACAAATTCTTTGAGATACAATATAAAAATTAATACTTTCAGATCTTTGACTAAATGGATTATTTAGAAAAATTTGTTTAACAATTTGTTTAACAATTGTCAACAATTTTACTGAGTGTATTATTAAGGCTATATCATAGTACATAGTCATACCTTCAAAAGCAGATACATATCCTAGAAGTTTGTTATGTATTTTTTTCTGTAAGTCAACACCTTCATGAAAATCCTGATTTTTATGCAGGATTTTCCACCATGTTTTGAAGATCTACACGGTTAAGCCCTATTTGGAAGTTGCAAATCATAGGGCTTAGAGACCATCATAATAAACAGTCTTTCTTTGTATGACAAATATAATGACAAGAGTATAGAGATATCACCAAATACAAACTAAATAGACCCTCACAGATCAAACCTTCAACTAAATAGAAATGCAAGTAAGAAGCCAACACAGTCTTTCGAAAGTCAAATGTAGCAGTCTGACTGTGTAATAAGATGTCTAGCTGGCCAAGAATAACACTACAATAAATAATAATAAAAAAAGTCATACTTCAAAGG
This sequence comes from Eurystomus glaucurus suahelicus, assembly GCA_032159205.1. Classification (NCBI taxonomy): domain Eukaryota; kingdom Metazoa; phylum Chordata; class Aves; order Coraciiformes; family Coraciidae; genus Eurystomus; species Eurystomus glaucurus. The sequence goes on from JAVFHW010071306.1 coordinate 22,614, forward strand.
ATCAGGAGGGTGTCTTCAACAAGTCAGAAATTGGTTTTTGACCTTTCTGACTCATGTAAGCTTTCAAGATTCCCACCTGTGGTTTCTTTTCTAGATGATTTGATGATAAAAAGATAATATTTTTTTCTTCTTTTGAGTGGAGGAAACTCCTCCCTTTTTGTATTGGCTATAACACTGCTGAAGCTAGTTCTGTCCAGTATGGCCCTTTCAGGGGCAGAAACAAGAACTCTCTACTACATCTCTCTGCATTGCATTTCCTACCATATTAACAGCCTGGGTATCATAGATCTTTTCTGTATTTGAACATAAACACATAGTTACCATAAAATGAACCAGTTTGGAGTTTGTTCGTATTTTTGGTGGTTTGGGTTTTTTTTGTATTAGATAAATTCAACATGGCTTGTTTTATTATGAAATAAGGTTTGCCATCTAAAATACACCACTGACTGAGGTTAATATCTTCAAAAGATAAGTTAAAGATTGGAGGCTGTGATTTTTCACAGCTGGTACAGAAGCCTGATTTTAGAAAGTGCTGTCACTCCAGTCCCTTTGAAGTGGGAACTCCCACTCTGAAAAAAAAATCCCAAATATCTGGCCACTCTCAAAATTTTGGATTTAGCTTAAAAAACAGTTTATTTTCTATTTAATGTAAAGTGTCAATAAAAGCAAAACTTAGGAATCACCATTCTTGTACTCCATTTTTAATGACCCAGAACATGTTAACCGAGTCTTCAAGAAATAACAAGGTATTCTGAACAAAACCGTTGTGGTGCTGAGGTCAGAGGATCTGAATATGCTTAGGATGCTCAACATATCATAAAAGTAAATGTCTGGAAGTGTCCTGGTGTATAATTAGATCAAAGCATAAATTGGAAAGAAAATGCAAGTAAGAAGCAACACCAGAACTTAGATTTATTTGGAAAAAAATTAACTGAACAAAAGATTAGAATCTGTAAAAGAAAAGACTGGTAGATGACTTGTTAACCTCCCCTCCCACCACAGGATGCTGAGCATTTTCTTTCACAATCCTCTGTTTTTATTGAGAACACGATAACCTTCTCCCTCAAATCATGTTCTCCCTGTACATAATCAAGATTATAACTTCTTTCTGTTTTTAACTTTGATCCTGCTAAGAAACTTTGCAACACTTGCAGCAAGTCATCCAGATAGTACTATTTATTATGTATGAGAAGAACATGAGAAGCTCTTCAAGCAGTATGTATAAGAAATGGAAAATAATTCTGATCATAGGAGCTTAAAGATCATACACAATACTGCTGAAAGTGTAAAACAAAGTAGTTAGGATGTTTTAAGAAGCTGAGGAAACAGAGTAAAAAAAAAATCAATTGTTGACTCTAGAAAGCACTTTTTCTTTTCTTTTTCTTCTCTAAAATAACTCCTTAAACTGCTTAAACAGTGTAACTAATGTTTTCCTGTACTGTAGCACTCTATATATACTTGTTCTTTGCTAATATTTTCCTAGAAGTGTGCTGTCTCGTCTACCTCTTTTGTCTAAGTGGATCTATGGAGGAAGTTCCTTTCTGGTAGCATTGCCTAGTACATCTCCTACGATGAAACAACACATGCATAGGTCTGCCCTTCTTCACATTTTCCAGTTTCCCCCCAAACTTAGATTTCTGACCAACATCTTCAACATAACTTACCTCTCTATTTTTTTATATACTGGGCTTGCTAATTGTCAAGAAGATTCTGAAAGACATTGGTGGGATACCAGTTCATCCCCTTATTTTTTCATCAGGGTCATTCTGGCTGCAAGAATTGTCAGGGGAAAATTTACTGGCTGGTTATGACACAAATGCACATGTCAACCCAAGGAAAGCTAATATGAATTTGAGAAATATAAGATGAAGAAAACAAATTTCACAGCTGGACTCTTTTTAACCTCTCTTTTCAGCATTTTATTTATATTTTATAGGAAGGAGTACAATGGTTTAAAAAATGAGGACACTTTATTTGTTATATAGAGAATTCATTATGCAAAAACATCAGTTTGGCTGAAGAGAAAAATCAAATAATTCTCTAAACTACAGTGATAAACTACTGTGTTAACTATTAATAGAAAAATGCTTAGAGCAGGAGGAGCAAACTTTAAACTGAATATGGCCCCATATATATGTCTCAGAATATTTCAGATATTTAAAATGCCACCTCCTATTCAGTGTTTGTGACTGTGGCATAGTATAGCACAAGTCACTTCAGTGTATTGTGAAGAAGACCAAATACAGCTCCCAGTGTGGTCCACAGAAAACTCCCACTTACATTATTGAGAGTAGAAGCAGGCAGCCCTAAATTAGTAATAGCTGATGTGTCATTAGATTTATCTTCTGCAGCCTAGGACCACTTCTATGTGGCGTGATTCATTGCAGGTTCCAACATAAATTATGGATCCAGGATGAACTGGTAGTTCTACATTGCAAGTTGCAATGGATGGAATTTGTATTCTGCATCTTGTTCTTCCTTTTAGCTATGGACATCAGGTTAACAGTAAAAATATTGTTTAACTTCCCATGTCCTTGTACATGTTTTATCAGCATCCAGTATTCCCTCCGCATTTCACAGAAACTTTCCCCCACTTCTCACCTCTGTGCTGTAATAACCTAAAATTCAGAAATTAGATTCTCCTTTCCTCAAACTTCTCATGTGCTCAGTTGTTGAGTTTTGTTACCCAAGTGTTGAATTCAGTCCTAGAGCTGGCCAAGGTCAGTGCAGAGTAAAGTGATTTCCATGTTGCTCACTATATGGACTCACTGTGACAGTAATGAATCGTGGGTTGGTATGGTTTTCAGAGAGCTGACCTTGCATCAAAATCTCTTCTCATTAAACAAAATTCCCAATGAAATTCAAAGCACAATTAATGACCACAGAATTTTGCCAAAAGCAGTAACCACTAAACTAAATGAGACAGTGTTGATTATGCAAATAAACAACTACCCTTGAAAGCTTGCCTGTTGTCTAATCCAATGCATTTCTATTATTATTTATGTTATGATACTGAATAGAACTGGAGTCTTATTACGCTGGATGCTATACAAACATAAATTACAGGATTGCAGTGTAATTTGATACCAGATGTAATAAGTAACAAACCACAAAAAGGCATCTCAGGTCTGAGGGAATTTTGTGCATATCGAGTTTATTCATTATCTAACAATATTTATAGTCATTACAATTTTGTGTTTAGTAATCAAAGGATTGCCTGAAACTGAAAAGAGCTAACTAAATCCTGGTAATTAAATTAAAAGCTTTGCCATGTGAAAGCTCTTGTATTAAGGAAAAGATGAATTTTTTCTTGAACTTCCAAAGTAGGGCAAATAACACACTATCCCAGCAAAGTCTTTAGCAAAACTAGAAAATCTTGCACAAAACTTTCAATTAGGAGTTGTAAATTACTGCAGCATGATTCCAGAGATTACAGATACAGTGTCTCAAAACACATACCACTGAAGGAACCATAAAGCAGGAGAACACTTAAGTTTCACCTTGGAAAGAAAGATTTAACTCTTGCAATTTATAAAAAGCCAGTGCAAAAGCCACTTAGCAGTTTCAATTTGTTATCTCTTCTCCTCCCTGGTTTACATATTCACCTCTTTTAAAAATTTTTATCTCCTTTGTGTCTAGGAAGCAAAAAACATGAAGGGGAAATAGGTTTCTGTCTGGGTAACAGAAACAGTTAAATTGTTGAAGTTCAAACTGCAGTTACATGCACAAAGTAACCAGAAAAAACACAATTTGGGAAACCACATTCTGCAGATGCAGAAAGCTTACAATTCAGTCCCAAGATTACGTCCACATCAGTGACAAAAAGAGACAATCAAGCTTCCAGTAAGAAACAGAATCCTTGAGTGTTACTCATCAGAACAGTAAGTTACACAAAAGGATCTTCAATCAGAAGAAAAATTATAAAAAATAATATCCCCTGGAAATTCTATGGGCCAGCAGATCTGACCCTTACTATGTATAGTGGGCTCTGTGTTGCTGGAATCTTAAATTTTTAGCAGTACAATGAAGCTACACTGAGATGTTTTAACAGGCCATGAGCTTTCCTTCTAAAACATCTGTATGCTATGCGTGGCCTCACTGTGCTACAAACTGTCCAGTGACAGTGAATACCCATCACACAGTACATTTTTGTTATGAAAAGCACTCCAGTATTTTACTCAACAACACATAAAAGGCCAGACAACAGATTGGAGTTCCTCTCAGGAAATATTAGCTATCACACCTTCCTTTATACCGGGTGTTTTTAGCTTTTTGTCAGTGAATATGATAAATGTGTTTGGAACTTAAAGTACTTTTCTCTCCTCTCTTTGGGTTCTATAATCATAGACAGAAATAACTTGAGGAATTTAATATAAAGGAACATTACAGTTTATTAATCTGTTATTTTCTATGGATTTGCAACAATCTCAAGGTTTCTTTTCCACTGGATTTTTTTTTTTTTCTTTTTTTGTGGAAAGTCAGTAAGATATTGTTTTGTTTTTACCTTCTCAGAAAAGGATCACTTTGTTAGGTGTTTTGGGGTAAATTTCCAAGACAGTTCATGGCAGGTACATATACTATCCCAAACAACACAGTTTAATGTTAATTCATGAAGATGATGTGTATAAGGAAGTGGAGTGTGGCAACATGTTGAAAGTTCTACCTTTCCCTTCTATATTAAACACCATTTTGGAAATGGACCCCAGCATACTCTTTCAAAGGAAGGACACATCATATTCCATGTTTTCTCTCATATTAAAAAGATCAAGTTCTAAAGCTTCTTAAAAATAGCAAACAAATAATAATGCATGGCTGCCTCTGCCTTCTATAGGTTACTGTTCTACATAAGCAACATAACATCTTCCACCCTTTGTAAACACTGCATTACAACAGACCATTTCCTACATGATCAATTACCCTATTACTGTATAAAAACAAAATGAAAGTAAATCCAAACAGTATTAGTGTTTCGTGTATTTTTACAGAAAACAAAGCTGGTACGACTTTCCCAGCTAAAATTATAGCCAATAATTGTACAGTATTGTTTACAACATGTTGCTTTAGCCATTTCACTGCACTTGCTTTTTAATGGATTAAGCTAAAATACCAGCCTGTTTTTAAATTCGGTTCCTCAACTTGTTTAGGAAGGACTGAGAAAAATTGCAGGATTATTCTCTAGCATACTACCTCTTTAATATAGAAGTCTGTTACAAACAATGATGAAAATACACCCTATGGACTGTCCTGGCATTTGCTTTGCTAGGTTTATGCTTATGTGTGTGGTAAGGAGGGGTTATATACAAAAAGGAGGCACTGGAAGATTTTCCTGCATGTTTAATCATTTTCTGCATCTCCTAGTCCAGTGCCAATCTGAAGTTCTCTCCAGAGAACTTTGCTGCACTCCTGAGACAACTGCTCTAAATTCTATGAGTAGCAAATGTGAATCTTGGGGCATTTTTAGCACTTGTTGATTGAGCGATTTTTAACTGCTTCTGAAACAAGCCATGTTACAAGTTAGTGCCTAAATTACTTTCAATGAGACAAAGTTAAAAAGGAGAATGATAAGGTAAATCTTCCGCTTTTGCAATTATTCATTCTGAAAAAAGCTCATCCAGAGAGAGAAAGAAGGAATTATTAGGAAAATGTGTAGTTAGGATCACTTCTTCTTCAGCAAGTGTCAGCAAAGAAAAAGGTTCAATGTCCAACCCTGGAAGAGAAGGGCCAGCTTTGCTCTCACATGTACTACTGTAAAGCTAGAGGCACTCTGACCAGAGTGGAGAGCACCTGATGGCAGGCATACCAAGGCCCGGGTTTTTAATGGAAGCATACATGTGTATATTAATACCATCACAAATAAAACAATGTATTATGTTATGCAATAGTAAGTTTAGTGCTATTTCACAATTTCTGCATTGAGCTCCACTTGCAGTGAAATCAGACCTCCAGCTGATGCAAAAGATCTGTTTGCTATTGCAATAGTATCTATCTGTTTGCTTAAAGAATTCTTTCACATGGTCTCAAGAAAAAGGCATTAATACTTTAGTCATATGTCCCTGTATCATCAGCTAAAATGCTTACTGCTGGTATACTCTTGCTTCATTTTGAATAAACTAACATCATGTACTGAAAGAGGGCCACCGTGCTTCTCAGAAATCAAGAAGTCATGAGACTTTACCTGCCACTACAGATATGCCCATACATATACACATACATACATGTAGACACGCGCAAAAAAAGAGGAAAAACGACCCAGCAATTGCAAGAGTTGCAATTTACCATGGAAGCTACTACTTAATATTCCGCTTGATCTGCCAAGTTTATAGCCTGGCAAATCTGAATACAAATGTCGATGCAAATGAGGATTCATTATTCTTACATCGTCTTTGTGTTGAAGCTTAATGTAACTGGGTTCCTGTGGTTGCTCAGGGAATGTAGATTGTAAGACAGGAGGAAAAAAAAAAAACCTGACAAAAACCAGAGAAGCAAATAAGGAAAAGGAAAGTAACAGAAATTGAAATAAACGGAAAAAAATATGCTAAGGTTTCAGACTAGCAAAACATCAAACTAATACTTTACATTTTCCTTCTATTTTCTCATATAAGGTACATTTGCTTGCCATTATCAGCAGAGAAAGAGTTAACTAACCAAGACCAGTCTCCACAGAGCCAAAACATAACAATCCTCCTTTTACAGATTATACAATATTGTGCCCATTGTAAAGTCAGTGCCCCATTTATCTGAAAATCTCAACATTCTTCTGTAATTATAGAGCTCATCGGCTGGTAGAACTTGTATATTTAGATTTCTAAGAAGATCATAAATGAATTTAAAACCACCCCACCAGTTCTGCTTCTTTCATTATAAATTACTGCTGAATAATTCAGAAACACATTATGAAAACTACAGTACGATTAATAAACTACACAATGAAAATCACAACAGTTTAAAACATACATTTATTGTCCCATTTATAGCCCATCAGAAGCAAGGGTTGAAAAGCAGCAAATTAGAGAAAACATGAAATGCTGCAAAATTATAATTAGATCCTCAGTGCCACCGTACACTGTTCTGATGAATCTTTTGTACAGCTATCTTATGCTTTTATATAAATACCTTCTCAGTAAATAAAAATACACTGTAGGCTTGACTTTTAGAGAAGCTGCAAAGCTTAGCATATGCGATGATCCCAAAGTCAGTGCTGTAAGGCTTGCTTCTTCATCCATAAATAAAGCACATTTGCATCCATTCAGTCAAATTAGCTCCATATAAAAAGGTGGTTATAATTAGCTCCTCTTTCAGGTTCACGGTTAAAACTCAAGCGTGCCTGCTGTCTTGATTAAATCCACCATCGTCTTCCAATAGCTAGTGCTAATTCTTCCAAGGAAATATTCAGTTGAGATGTTATTTTATTCTGCACTGCTTGTTACTTGTCTAATTTACGCCAAGTCCCTGCAGTGCTTTCCTTAAGCCATCCTCTTTGTCTTGCCTTTGAAATTTACCAAATCTTACAAGAAATCAATACTTAATTGATTATTCACTTTTCTGCAGCTTCAAACAGCAAGCACGCATAACATCCTGGAGTAGTCATCCGATTTCCAATGCAGGAGGTTGCTTGGTGGCAGGGATCTGCAAGTATCCAACAGCAGGCATTCCACGGAGCTGTGCAGTGGCGTACAGTGCCATCATCCAATAAAGAAAACGAAGATGCTCTAACGAAGCAGGAAAAGTTCCCATGTGAGACAGATCCATATCAATGCTTTAAATAAAAAGCAGAGGCTCTGGCTTTTGGATAGAAGAATATAATTCTCTTTGCAGCTATCCCTGTGTTTTTTGCTTACCCTTTTCTTCCCATGGCACTGAAGTGGAATATCCAAAGTGCCATCGAACTCAAAGAACTCCACGCTGGAATGGGGATGAGGCTCGTGCTGTACCTCTGACATAGAATAAGGATGGCAAGCACGTAACATTACGAAATGTAGGACAAATTCAGGCGAGAGAGAGAGAGGGAGAGCAAGAGACAGATGGCGGATCTGGCTAGGAGCCAAAGCCAGCGAAATGAATTACATTGCTGAATAACTGTACACCATTGATTCTGCCACTTGTTGCAGCATGGCAAAAAAAGGGCCCTGATGTTGGCAGGAATTTCCTCATGTGTCATGCATGCCGCAGACAACTTTTTGCACGTAACTCATCGTGCTGACAACGGCACGCTAAGGCAGGGAATGTTGTGTGTCTGTCTGTGTGTGTGTTTGTGTGCATGGGGGAAAGCGTATGCGTGTGTGTGAGGGAGAAAAAGAGAGAAATCCAGAGTGCGTGTGGGGGGTGTGTGGGTAGATGCCTGTGCATGGTGTGTGTGTCTGTGCGCGCACGCGTATGTAGAGGGGAAAACAATCACTGCAATCCAGCCATTTTGTTTAATGAAGAATGGAAGGCTGGCATTCAGAGACGTGGTTATGTGCCGCATATTAATGTGTGCTCTGTAGACATCCTCCCCCTTTTTAAATGAGTGGCACAGGAATGAAGCCCTCTATAGAGCAGCCACTGTGGGAGCAGGAGCTCACAAGGTAACATATCATCGCTGAACCTACAGATGTGGCACCCGCCGCTCTGTCGAACAAGTTGCTGTCAGATGAGGAGGAAAAGCTGGTTCCACAGTTACAACGTTTGGGTGTTTTTGAAAACAGAGCCAAAGTCAAAGCAGATTGTTCAATAAATGCTTCATACTCAGGATGAAGGGAGACATTATGGGATGCCCAGGGGGCTTTGGAAATCAAATACAATGTTTGAGTAGCACAATTTGAGGTACATTATAAAAAAGCAATTTGAATTGCCAATGAGGCGACACATATCTGCATGCTAATTAGACCTATGTCAAGCTTAGTCTGCTGGGTTGTGTTGATGGCTAGGAGTGCGCTTGTAACTCTGCTGAGAGATTGTTTCTGCATAAATTATCAGCTTTGTTCTACTGATCATTTTCTGAAAACAAACATGAAATGTAAGATCAAAAGGCAATTCTGAAATTAAAATTATTGATTGATAAAGCCTAGATTTCAGAATCTAATTAAAGGAGGCACAAACAAAAGCTCATATTATTACAGATTGTGCCTGAGCTAGCAGCCAGATTGTGCAACGCTTATAATTTATCTTTGTTTATTCAGTCAGGATATTAAAAATGTAATTAAAATGGTAAAATTATCTGATCAGAAATAGCCACCTAGTGGCAAGTATATTATTTTAAATGGATTATAAAAGCATTGATCTATGCAAATAAAAGGTTTTTTTCATGACAAACATAGCAGCTCATTGAAACTAGCTGAGCAATTTGTCTTTTGCTAATAAGTTGTCTTTTGTGTTTTGTTCCATAGATAAGCAACATCATTTATAACCCTCATTTGCACACTAATAAACATTGTGTTATTACAGGTGGTGTTGGTAACATCTTTCATAAATTATGGCATATGAAAATGGAAGAAACAAATAAACTCTTTTCTAGACATGCACTATATACATTTGTTAAATTAGAATATTCATCTGACAGCAGCAGCAGAACTTGCTTATTAACTCACTCTATTGCTCTGTTTGAGGCCATGAAGTGGTAGAAACATATCAATATATAATTCAGCTTCTTGCCTATGTTGGTTACTTAAAAATGCTATACAAAACACAGAGGGCCCAATTTACCAAGTCTGTGCAGATTCAATTACTAAATTTCATGGTAATAAAGAGGTCTTTGTGATTTATAAATTATTTTTACCCTCATTTAGCACCTTTCAAGAGTTGCCAAGTGGATTAAGTATTTAAAGAACTGACTATTTAATTGCACACAGTATAGAAATGAGTTTCAAAATTTCTCTGCCATTATGAGCTATGGATACTGAAACCGACAAAGGAAGCTTTGTCACATGTTAATGAAGAAAGGCTATGAAAAAACAAACCATAAACAGTTTTTCAAGAAAATACAGTCAGAAGCTTGTAAGTTCATGAGCAGGGCTTAACTCATGTATTTCTTTTTATTTCCACATGAAACCACTATGCAAATAGTCAATTCCTTTTTAAGAAATTCACAATTTAGGGTCCTGTCAGTAGCTCTGGGGTCTTTTGTTACGTGCACTTAAACTGCCAGATTAAATATTAATATGTGGTTAGAGTTGTGCTATTTTGCAAGCCCTGAAACCCTATTAGTAAATCATGATCTGGTGACTGATGCAAGAAATTTCAAGGCACCAAGAGTGCAGATTGCCCATCAATCTGATGAATCACTAATTTTTAGTAAATCAGGCCCTTGGACTTTTAGCTGTAAGCGCATGTATGTTTCACTGTGATGGGAAAAGCAGTCCAACTAACAAAGCAATTTTCTGCACTGAATGTGTACCATAACAGGCAGAGTTATTCTGCATAATCAGTAAGTTATTTGAATACAAGTGTTCATTTAACAGACTGTGCATGAGTGATGCCGTTCTTGACAAAAACACATTTTAAGCTAGAGGAGAAAGCTTCAATTTATTATTTTTTTTTTAATAGAAGAGTACTAGGATTTCAAAACTGATCCTCATCTTGGTAGAGCTCCAGAACAATGCCAAACAAGGATGCCCAGGAAGAAGTAGGGTCACATCTTCCCAGCCCACCCAAGGAGCTGCTTCCCTTCAGCAGGCTTCATCACACACCGACCATAGGCCATACATGCAAAGCTTTTAGGTGGGGTGAGGAAACATCAGGAAGGATCCTGAAGTATCAGGCAAAGAAAAATGAAACCCAAAAGAAGGGATGGGAAACAATCTGGATGAAAATACTGAAAATACTTTCAGATAATAAGCTACTGCTGTAGAGGATGATCTTCCTTGACATATGGCACTCTTTGATATGTGGCTGAGTTCCAGCCTTCCTAACCTTTTGAGAAAAAAAAATAACCACCAAATTGTAATCTTTATTTCATATAGGTGAATCTTGACTTCCATTGCCTTATAATATGGATTTAAGCAGCTGATTCAGGTATTTACTAATTATAAAGTGTTTCATGTGTAGAGGTTCTAGCATAGCATATATGGCCTCCCATTTCATATCTGTCCATTTTGTTGTTACAGCTCCTCTCTCTCATTCATTTTTTAGCAGTCTTCTAACACTCCTGTGGAAATCACTGTTAGAAAGAGGCTTCTCCACACCTTCTCTGCTAATGCTCCTTAGCTGACACTGAGAAGTATAGATCTGAAGGACTGGTAAGTCTTGCATGTATGTGTATCTTTCTCAGGTCACTCTCTTCAAAACACTTACACACACTGCTTAAAAGAAATCCCCCTAATTTTAGTCTAAAATTAATAAATTCAAATTTTTTTTCTTTAACAGAGGGTTACAAATATAAGACTTACAATAATGAAAGTACAACACATGGTATACTTTTTTAAAAAATAATTACACTGTGAGGTAATTTAAAGCTTTCCCAAGCTGATGGGCAGTCTAAGAAAGAGCGATAAGGTAGTGTTATTTTTATACCAGGTGGCCATTTTTACTATTTTTAAATACTAAATATTTTTTTTTTATTTAAAGAAAGTGATCCAAATCAATGGGCCTTCTGATACTTATATTGTAAGGTAATATGCAGCAACACCAACCATTCTGAGACATTCCAGTGGGATTTTTATGCAAGAAAGAGTCTGCTGGGAGCAGCCTTCCTGGCTGAGGCACATGGAGGGTGTTCTAATTTCCACTAAGCCCTGATCAATGGGAATTTATTACGACTTAGACAAGCAGAAAGCCAGATTCTTTGTGCAAAACTGAACCGGCTTGGATATATGGCCCGCATCAGAAAGCTACAAAAACACTAAAAGTAAAGCAAAAGTGTAAAATAATATGTGGATGTCTTTTTAGCCTTCCTTTTCCACAAAGCTAATGCTTTGCTACTGCATCCCATGAAACGGCAAATGCTGGCGGAAGAAAGCTCACATGTATTTAATGGCATCCCATAGTAGTTTACGTATCATTGTTTCTGAACTGTAGTTCCTATTGTGCTCTGTGTCATACTCATGTGCTTACCAAATGCCAGAAACCTCCTTTACAGGCTATTAATACTATTGTGGCCTCTCCAACACGCACACAAATACACCTACTCCCCTCACAACACACACTTTCTCAGTGTCCATCAATATGTTGCAAAGTCTGCGTTTCATTAACATATCATATGGAGTATTGATTCTTGTTCCAAGCTAAATAATGTTATTTTTTTAAAAATCTTTTACCCTTTAAGTGGGGTTTGCTAACTGAACCGCAGACTTGTAACAAAGATGTATTATAGTATTTGATACCATATATACTTTGGCAAATGCCGAAACCAGTAACTTAGGCAGAAATTTCAATGCTTAATTCAAGTTTTACAAACAGGAAAATTGTGCACAAGATCCAGTTACATACATTCCATATTAAAAAGGGAAACATTCCTAATAGACCTTTTAACATAATAAGATTCAGGCCCTAGCAGTAAAGAAAATGATTACCAATTTTATTACATTTCAACTAGTTTCCATACCAGATCTAAAAAGTCACCTTGCACCTATATAAAGAGGATTATTTATGTATTTATCTGTACATGTGTCCTCATCAGCTACTGTATACAATTATTTCATGGCATTCAGATTCAGCACAAAAAAATCAAGGCCTAAGTACAAATATTATTACTATAATGGGTTTTCATTTCTAGAGGTCATTAAGGAAAGGGATTAATTCTACTTGCTTTATTGTACACACAGAACAGCACATGGGGTCATATTGCAATGCCTCTATCTGGAAAATCACACTCAACTGTAATGAGAAAAGCACTTCTTAAAACAATTTTACATTTTTGGGTGTATTAGCTGTATTTTATTTCATTCCTATATTGCTTTCCTTTATGCACATTTATTTCAAATATCATTACCTGACAGTTAGTAATATTTACAATTATTATTTCAGGTGGCTTTATTGATCTTTGACAACTGTTGGCATTTCCTTTTCAAGATTCTTTTTACCAGTAGTGATATGGAGACATATTTTATCTCTGGGTTGCTATAGACATTTTTTTCAGAAGTGCATAGAGAACTTAAAATCTCTTAACCATGGCAAAAGTACTCCAACTATATTGTATTTCCTTACAGTTTCTACATATTGTACATAAAATTGTGTCTGGCTAATAACTTACAGACAGACACAGCTTTATTTTCCCCTTGCTTCCTCAGGAACCGTCTTGTGAAGTATTATTTAAATGAGACAACTGCATTCTCATCTATGCTGCATGAAACTGATATTCTGCTACCCAAGGAACTTAATTCTTGCCCATAACAGATGATATTGTGAAGCAAGCTTTTTATAGGCATAGTCAGAGGTAGCAGGAAAGTGAATACAAAAGATCATGTCACACAATGTCCAGATATATATGCATTTGTACACAATATCTGTTTAAGGAGTATGAAATTAACACTCACATTTTAGCCAGAAACAGATAACTTTTTAGTCCATTTTCAACCAGTTTCAAAGCTGTGTGAGTGAGTTCAACAGAGATAGGACTGGCTGCAGAATCCTGGTTAGACAAGCTGAGATAAGAAAAATAACTTTTAAAATGAATTTTTAAATAAAATATGGAGAAATGTGAGATAAAAACAAAACTAGAAGTTTAATAAAACCATTGAATAGAGACACAAATACTGGAACTAAAATGAAAATGAACAAGTTAATATCTATAGCTTTTCTTATATGCCTTATATTCACTTGCATGGGCAAAACTTGTTCGCATTTTTTCTACAGCTGATAAAACCTAGGTTTTGCTAAAGTTAGAAAACTTGTTTTCCCTAGGTTTCCTTGACAGGAAGAAGTAGAGTTTAAACTACTGGAAAAAAAGATTGAACAATTGAAGAAGTTGCCTGAATATTCCTGGTCTTAACATTAATATTCTTCTGATTTATTTTGTCCTGGCAAAGGACCTGAGAAGCAGTACATTGCTGGAGATACTGTGATTTCAGAGGCCGAGTCTATCAAAAAACCTTACAAAAGCATTGGAGAACTGCACAAAATAACAACATTATAGACAAGATAAAACACGTGTTTCCTTTCCATAGTGTAGGCTCTTTCTGGCTCTTCAGACTGGCAATGAACTTGTTCTCCGAGACACTGTCTTTTTGGAGCACTGAAGACTATTCTTGACATTTGAGGAACACATGCACAAGCATGCTGGCCACTTAAATTATGAGCACAACTGAAGGAATGATGTCCTTGGCATTCTAGCAAGGATGTCTCAGGGACTCTATTGACTCTCATTATAGAGACTATTTCTCACTCCAGCAAAGGTCCAATAAATATATAACATTTCTTTGGCCAGAACACAGCCAAAGAAAATTCTCATTTCTACATTGTGTACCCCTATGTTGTGTACTTCAGGGGTACCTGCTTTCAGCCATAATTGTAGTTCATTCAGAACTTGTAGCTTGCATGTTTATCTCTATCTTTTTGAGAAAATACATAAGTGCAGTTAGTTGTGGAGCAATGTAGGTTTAAGACTTTAAAGGCCTTGTATGTTCCTGTTCATAACATGCATAAGAAGGAAAAGCTGATAAGTGATTGCCTTCTGAATTAATGCAAAATGATATTAAAGGCCCAAATTGTGCTTAAACTTACATAGATTAAATCCTGACATGAAAATAAATTATATTAACCCATTAAAAAGAACCTGACATACTCTCCCTTGCTTCTCCATCTAGGCATATTTAATATGAAGAAAAGAAACAAATACTGAAACATTAGAAACAATTATTAAATGTCATTTTACTGCAGAATATCCATTTTCCTTTACTGAAGTGATTGTCCACAATTATACACAATTACACACACACACAGAGAGAGCATCCATTTGACTCTTACGTTTCTTGGTGCTTAAAACATTGCTCTTCAAAATTCAAGACAAGTTTCTGAATAAATCAAAATCTGAAACAGTTAGGATGCTTGTTGAATCGGGAAAAGAAGTATGATACAGAGAAGTGGAATTAATCCAGAGGTTTTTAAAAATATTTGTCTCTAAATATACCATTTTTCTAAACCAAGGGGACTGGATTCCACTCTTTTAGGTACTTAGAGGAGTCACTTCAAATTTAAAAGGTCTGATCCCACTTGACTCTCTCTCTGACTACAACAGCATCCTGAAACCTGTCCTCAGCCTCACACTGAGATTCCAGACACCTTCAAACTAACTCACAGAAGAACACTCCTATGGTCCAAATGCTACTAATTCCCCAATTATTAATTCTTTTAAGCCACAGCCTTACTCTCAACACTCTCAAAGGTTATTATTCTTGGGTGGGTTAGTGGAATTATGTTCTTTCTTAACCAGGAATTTCATGCTTATTGGGACAGGAAGGGACATTCCCATTAAGAATTTTTAATTTTACTGTCAACAGAAGGAAGAAAAAAAAAAGTCCTGACCCATTCTATCCAAGCACAGGCCTATGAAAGGAAGTCTATACAGTGCAAGGCTGTGACAATATATGAAGACCTAACACCCCCCAAACTTTCTGTTTTAGACTTCATTGTGGCTACTCCGAAGGAGACATCAAGGCCAACTGACCCAGGCCCTACACACGTACTACTAAACTCTTTCACCCTCCAGAACATGATGGCTGCATTCAAAGTGTTTTTTTTGAGATTTTCTCTGGCTCATACTAACTCCTGAATTCTGTCCAGGAATTAGTCAGCAGAAGACTAGTTGGCACAGGTGAAAGTCATGCTGAGGAACACACTACAGTAAAAAGGGTAGTATTCCAGAGCTTGGGAATGTTCCTATGCTCCATTTAATTTTAGACTATATATTTAGCCTGTAAGTAAGTCTTTCTACTAATGAAAGTGATCTTTACACTAGGTCTTTAGAGGACCAGTGACATTTGAAAGATGGGAAAGGGATACAATCAATTTAAATAGGCATTTGCAAATTTACAAAATATTATAAACATATAAGGTAATGCATCTATCTTCATCATACTCTAAAGCTGTAAATACCAGATGTAGTTTTAAAAATTATTTTCCTAAATCTAATTTTATAACAATGCAAACCATTTGTAAATTCAACATGAAGGTTTTTATTTTAAACATTCAAAAGTCATAGAACACAAATATTAGGGTCATCCCAGTGATTTAATGCACAAAACATAAATTAAGGTATAAACTGAACAGAAAAATTAGTTTGCCTTGGAGGTGTTGAAACAGATCTATAACTGACCTGCTCAAGGCATTTTCACCTCTGCTTGTTTTTTAAGATATTCCCCTTTGGGGATAATCCTCTCAAACCCCCACAGCTCCAACAGCCTGATCTCCCACACATGTGAAAATTTAACTGACAGTAAACAAAAATGCAGCACATGCAAGAGGGCTTTGACATGTGAATTCATAAGGAAAGAAAAAAAAATTCATCTACAGTTTAAGATGGACTTTTTCTACTCATGCTGACTTTCAGTAGTGATAGTTTCCAAATCATGGAAGGGGTAAACACCCTGTACCTTTATCTTTATTATCACTCAAAGACTATTTCTTTCAGAAGATCTTCAAAGTAACTGACAAAGATAACAAGATTGCCAACAAGTATTTAAAGAAATTAAAGGAAATCATACCATCCTCAGACAAAAGGGTTTTAAAAAGTAGCAAACATATGGTTGATTACTTTTCCACCACACTACAGGAGGATATCAGAGAAAGTAATATCATTAAAACAAATTTGAACACTTGTATTTGGAGGTACTGTTTTCAAATTCGAAATTTTCTAATGTTACTGAGTCTTTGATAAGATCTGCAAACCTTGTTTAAAAGCAGAATTTTGCCAACCTGTTTTTCTCAGAATCCTTATTTTTGAGCTCCTGAAGGAATTGTCAATACAGCTGGCAATTAAAAAGGAATAACTCAGTTCAAAGTGACCCTTGTCATGTTCAATCTGCTGACCTGTCTACTGTTCAGTATGTGGAGCTTGAGTAAGGGAACTGAACGGTCAGGCATAAGGCAATGAAGGCCACCTCTATCTCTGCCCCTGAGGCCATTGTGGATAGTCAGCTCCATGGAGTTAAGTCTTCTACTTCTCTCTATTCTATTTTAAAGCAATTAAATACAAGAAGCATCCTCACCACCAGGATTTTCCTTCTTCACTAGTCAGCATCAACACTTCAGGAACTTGCTCTTCTCTTGAGAATGACTCCTGACTTTGAAACCAGCCTAGATTTATTGTTTCTTCTATTTTTAACACAAAGAACTTTTTACTTACGTGTGAGTGCAGGATAGCTACATGCAAAGAGCAACGCTGGCAACACTCTCCCTAGATAGGATTCAGCTATTTTAGTATAGTGGTAGAAGAGTTCTTCTATTATAGCAGCTCCTTGACTTCAATAAACTATTCTAGTAAAAGGCATTCATATTTTATGGATTTTGCCAGCATAGTTCTGTCAGGAGAAGGAACTCTATACAGGTAAAGATAAAGTGAAGATGCAGGACAGAAATGAGAACAAGCAACAGAGTGACCCTGACTAAACATCCATGAAACAGACCCTCTGAGCTAAGAAATGCATACTTTGTTCATAATTCCAAGTCTATTGCAGTCAAGGCTTAGCTCAGATTTATAATTACATTACTTGATGACAGGAAGCAAAGTCTATCCCTGAAATCTGGAGCTATAACTCTTTTGTTTGTTCTCATTGAAGCTGCAGTTTGATGAGATGACAATGTATACTTGCTGATAAATGGGATGACCACTCAGGACTTCAGTATTTTTCAAAATAAACGTACATTACTTCCTTTTTAGTATTTGCATGTTCTAACCTTTAGAGTACTTACACAGTGCTTAGATGTCAGTAAAGCATGCATCCAAAACTTAGGGTATTCTGTTGACTTTTTAAAATATGAAGGCAAGCACAACCAGGTTTTCATGGCATAGATTATTATCCTGTGAGATCCCTCCACAGGTCAAAAATGTAAAAATCACCAAAAACCAAAACCTGAACTATAAAAGCAAGAGAGAGGAGACTCATCTAAATATTTCTGCCTCAAAGAAGGAATGTCATGTGCCACATACCCTCATATATGACATATTCACTGTGTATGAAATCTCTTTGATTTTTAAAATTTCTACATTGGCATATGAAGGGTTAAAAGCTATAAAGAGAACAGAAAGATGTCGATATGAAATAAAGGTTTAAACCACCACCCTGTTGAAAGAGTTAAATATATATATACACCTTTATGTTTTCATTCACAAAACCATCAGAACAGGATATAATAAAATCTCATGAATGTACATTCTTTTTCACTGCATTGCAAATGACTTTCACAGCAAGAAACTTGCCCTACACATGTCCAAGCATCTGTGGCACTTCTAAGCAGAAGGAAGTAAAAAATAAAATAATTCCTACTACTTCATTACATAATTTATTCACAGTTATACCTTGAGAATGATTTTAAATATTCAATTAAGCTGCATTTGAACTTTGCCAAAGATTATTTCAGTTCTTATCACCTTTGGATGTCTATTCAAAATTCTTACTGCTGAAGCATTAAATGTACCCTCCCATATTGTCGCACTGACTGTAGGGTAAATGAGTTTATTATTATTTCTCCCTCCAAGGCTCAGAATATTAATTTAAAATCTAAAAAGAAACAACAACATTGTTTTCATATAACCAGGGGCCTCTCCAAACGTAAAATACATTTGCATAGTTTCATACTCACTGAGGAGGAAGTAAGTTGACTTATTCATATAAAAGCTGCAGTGATGTGTTCTTATATTCTGTCAAGCTACAATTCTGAAAATTTGCCTAAAGGCAAACTGGATTTTGTCTATCCATAGCATTAATATAAAACAAATCTACATAACTTTTTATTGATATTACAGTCTAGTGTTCTTCTAAATTTAAACAGCTTTTCATTTGACAGCATGTTACAGTTTTTTTTGTTTCTTGCTTCATCTGTTGCTTAAGTACAATATATTCAGTGGAGTTCTTACCTTTAAAATGATACCTGCTTCTAATTAACAGCACTTCAACACAAAATTTCTCAAGAGTAAATAGACTGTGTTGATCCAACCCTTAAGTCATGTATTTCAGTGGAGGGCTTACTTTTTTTGTTGTCTGAGTAAGGACTGCAGAAATGTTTGGAATTTGTTTGGAAATTAATAGCTAGCAGTTTTCTTGTTCATTAGAAAAAGCTTTCTTTTTAAAGTTTCCCCCATAAATTATCTAAATCCTTCCCTACCACAGCCAATGAATTAGAACCATGTTGCATCATCTATATAGTTGTAAAATAGATTTAATACAATCAAGAATAAATCATTGACAAATAAATTCAATAAACATGGTCTGAAGACTGAGTCCTGGCAGACAACACAGTCCATTTCAGCCAAGCCATATTCCCTGCCCTGTACAACAAATCTGTGTGCTCTTCTTGTTAAACAGTCATGAATCTGAGTTAAGTGACTTATTCTAAAGAGCATCATAGTCTTATCTCCTCTAATCAGCATTCTAGAGTCAATCAAATGCTTCTGTGAAAATTACAAAATGTAGTGCCAGCACTTTGATTCTATACAATGTCTGATCACTGGCAATGTTATTGTTAAAATGCTAGATGCCAAAAAATATTTTTGGCACAGTCAGAAAGAAATCAAAGTCACAGATCTAAAGACTTGGGTTGAAATTCTGCCAATTAGAGGAATAGGAAGATAAAAAGTTACCTACTGATAACTAACTAAAATTAACTGAAGTTACTGAAAATCAGCTCAGACGTGGCTTTCTGGGAGTTGATTGCAACATCAGGCATCACCCACAGTAAGGTAAAATTCTTCACATTGACACTTACTTTGGTAAAACTAAAAGTGAGTTCATTTTTTCGCTTTCAGAAAGTCTTTCAACATTCCTGACTAGCTGCCCTGAATGAGAAAGAACATCAATTCTCCTAACAGCTACTGTTTTTTTTTGCCATGACTCTACTACAGAAAGGGTGATGCGAATGTCTTCATCTTTCTCTTTGGCTGAAATCACAATCAGACAAGTTTATACTAAGCTGAACTAGGAAGAAAGGAAGGTAGAATTTTTTTCATTCTACACTGTAGGGAGTAGTCAGACTTTAGCTATAACTAAGAGATTTCCAAGTAACTTTTCATAGCATTTTTCATTTTTCTCTAAGTTGCAGTGTAGATTTTTTTTTATTCCACATTAAACTGTCTCACCTAGAAAATAAACACTGGAAAATGATCCTTAGTTTGGGGAATTATGTGTATGATAGTTCAACTACAGTTAAAGTGGTCAGAGCATTGACAAATCCTGAAGTTGGAAGGCCTGACAAAAAACAGTGTCTGAAAGAAGTTAAGAAAAATCACATTTAGGGGTTACATAAATAGATTTCAGTAATTTTATTTTGTAAAGTAGTATAATGGAGAATCTACCTGTGTTAAAATCCCTGTCACTGAGAATGGAGGTTAATTTTGTCCCTTTACAGTATTTCAGTGATGTTATTTTAAAATTTATTTAGTTTTATATTTGGAGATTTTTTTTTTAATCCCCTGTACTGAAAGTAATCAAAACCCTAACCAAGTTAATTTTTATTAACAAAACAAAGCAAAACAGTTTTCTTTATTTGTTTTTAAAAGAAACAATGACTGTGGCAAAAATTCCTGAAAATGTTGTCAAAGTTTACCTGAAAGCAAAATGTTCCCCTTCAGCTATCTGAAAGGTCCTGGAAATCTATGCATTACTTCTAAAGGACCAACAAAAGAGTAATTAAGAAAACAAACTTTAGAAAATAAGCTGTGACCCTCACACATGATTGAAAAATATAGTAAAAACTGTGCAGATCTATTCCATTATGAGGGGAGAGTAGAAGCCAGGCGGGATACCTTAATGCCTTAAATGAAGGTAGACATAAATTTAGACAAAAAAATTGTGCTTATTTTGTCAAAAGACTCAAAATTCACTAGAAAAAAGTTCACAACTTCACTTATTTAGAGGTTTGCTGTTTGAAGCAACTTATACAGCAAATGAAAAGAATGCCAAAACATTTACTGTTAATTTACTTTTTCCTGCTGTCTCATTTGGCATCTATCATCAAGCATACCTGACATTCTACCATGAAGTACAAAGCTCTTCTCATTCAATGTATATGGAGGTTAAGCTTGCTCAGTATTGTGAATTCCTGCCCTAGAACAGGGGATGTAACTTCCCTGTTGTTGTTCATCTACTAAGCAAGATAATACTTATGTCTTTTTAGTTAGTCTTTAGTGGTAACGAGCACCTTCTAGCTCTTAGTCTGGTGGAACTCTGTTCCATCTTATTTTAGGATGGGATGTGCAAAGCCAACACTGCAGCTTTTCCCTTTCTCTCTGGTTTCCATGGGAAGGAAAATAAGGAGATTAGGCTGGATGGAAAATACCATAAGTTCCCCAGTCTAAACAGTAGGTCACCAGAAGCCAAGACTAATTTTGAGCCTTAAAATTTTTAACTCCGTATTCATTTTTTTGTAATATACAGCTGTATGACTGAAAACAGAAGTTAGAGAATAGGATTCTCATGTATGAATGTGTTTAATTTGTTACCTTGATTATCTAATTAAAAACATTCAGAATGAATATTTAATGCTCTAAGCAAAACATGTTTACCTTTAAGGCAGGTGTACCCTGTCTGTTGTTAGCAGGCCTGGGATATGTAAACCAATTTGTGATGAAAAAATCTGAAGTCCTGCTGGTGACACCAGGCTTAGAGGTAGGTATTGATCTGTTGGCTCTTCCTGTTTCTCCCCTTGTCATACCCTGCAACTTGGAGGATAGAAGAGAACACCACCTGTGCTCCTGATCCCTTGACCAGTCATCTCAGGTCCCTGAAGTCCTATAATTCAGGTAACGTTCCATCAAACAAATTCCAAAAATATCTGGCTGGGATATTAAGTATGCTGCAACTTCAGTCTCTAAAGGTCTTCTCTTCACAGCTATTTTTAAAAGTTCCTGAATATTAAGGGTTCTTCCTTCCACTAGTAAGAATCCACTAGGAAGGAAAAAGATTGACTAAAGCTGTGTTTTTTGACAAGAAGAAGCATTTTCAATATATTATTTCAAGTCCTGAAGAAAGTTCTTCTGAAGAGAAAGTGTGGCCATTTTAAAATATGTGTTGATAAATGAGGTATTATTGCACTTGGTCTTTTACTGTCTTCATAAGTAAACTTTATTTAAACTATACTTCCATGTGACTTTAGTTTGGTCCTTCAGGAGGAAAATATCTGATGAATCAATATACATATATGTAGATATATCAGGCAGATATTTTCTCATTCAATACTTTGATTACAACAACATTTTGTGCATGCTGAGAAATATCATCTGCTGTGATAAGGATGTCTACCACTTTTCTGAATATACTGTTCACAATTTTATACTTCAAATTAGTTTTAAGTTCAGAAATTAAAAATGTTAACAAATCAGAAAAATGTCTTTGGATGAGTTAAATGGAAAATCTACATGAAAATCACTGAAACTTCTGACAAGCCACCTAAAATTAAATTCATAGTTATTAATGGTGTGAGGGAGTAGCATTTCTTATTATGATCATGACTATGGGACAGAAGTGTCTTGTTTTCTCTTTGTTGCAGCTTCGAGGTTGCAGTTCATCCATGAGGAATACACTTGTGGTCTTGTGGAAACACTCTTTTTGATAGAACATTTGAGATCCAGCCTGTAGACACAGCCAAAGCATGCAAAGATTAATTTTTCCTATAAGGTAATCTTAAAGAAGGATTGGTGTCCCTTCACTCTGTCTTGGTAACTGTAAGAGATAAGCTTAATATTATCTAGCCTGTAGAGGAACTGTATTTTGAATTATGCTGTTTCAGAACAGTAAGCAGATTCTACCTCTGAGTAACTTCCTTAAGGATGGGTCCAGATCCATGGAAGTTAGCAACACTTGGCACTTTCTGCTCCTTTACTTGAGCTAATTAGAGAAGGAATTAAGAGCTTTGGTTTCATTTTCCTAAATAAGGTATATGTGATAGAAAGGTAAGCAGACAGTAGGGTGAAGTTGATAGTCAAGTACTGGTAAAGTCCAGCTGTAGATTAATAAATACCCAGGAACTAAGGAATTTTGGAAAAGGAATAGTTTTGAAGAAGCATTCCCTCCTTCTGTTGCTACTGATGGGAGTACTGCACTTAAATAGCATAAGAAGAGCATAACCACAGTTTCTGCATTACTTTTTTTTCCCTTACATTTTAGATGGCAAAGTGTGATAGTATCAGTTAAGCATGATTACAAACAGTCCTTTGATATCTTACTGTACCTTGGTTATATTAAACCATTTCTTGTTGCAATCAGAAGCAGAGGAGATCACTTAATACTGTATACATATATAGCAATGACTACGTTTTTATTTGATACATTTATGACTTATATTTCTTCAGATTTCAAAGAGATTAATTTTTCTAAAATTGTGATTATATAAAAAAACTGAAATGACAATAATAGGTAACTGTATTAAACAGTACTTAGGTAAACTCTGTTTTTTATTTTAGCATTTTTTCTTCAGTCACCTAAGATACAAAAGATGTATAAACCTTCTTATATCTAGCCTTGATGGTGATATAGTGTATTGATTTGACACATCTTGAGACCTAATAATCAAGTACCTGTTTTTATGATTGGCTGGTGTTGCCTTGTGCCTGGCTGCCTAAAGAATGTTAAGTTGTCTGAGGTCATATATAGCCTATAGATAATCTACACAACTAATAAAAATGTTAAGTAGACTGTCAATCTGTTTTCCAATCATATCAAACCTCCTAATCTAATCTGTAATTTTCAAGATGAAGCTAGTGTAAAAAATAAAATAAAATAGATGTGTTTATTAGAACAGAGTGATATATTGCTGATACACATCTAGCTGCATTTTAACATTTGAGCTTTCTCTTAAAAGGCTGTGATAATGAATATCATAGCTTGGTAAATTTTTAACAGATCTTTGTGGACAGAACATTTTACTGGTGATTATTATCCAAAGTAAAAAAAAAAAAAAAAAGCAAAACCAAAACAACCAAAGCCAAACAAACCGCTGTATCTGAGCCTCAGATATGTAGGATGCATCGCTCTATAACCTTAAAAATCCGGTTTGTGATTTCTCTTAGGGTATTTTCAGCTGCAGATTCATATATGAGGATGGTATCTGGGTGAAAGTGTATATCATAAAAATAATAGTAATATTTGGAACTGCACACAGTCACCTCCAAATATTTTGTTTCCCTGATTTGGTAAAATTATATAAAATGTAGGAACTGTGACTGTGGAATACTGTATTTCAGTGCCACGGTGTTGTGTTTTGAGCCTACTCAGCCAGCAGCAGAGCGACCATGCAGCTGCTCACTCGCTCCTACCGACCTACAGTGGGATGGGGATGAGAAAATAGAGCAAAAGGCTCAAAGGTTGTGAAAAAGCACACGCAGTGCTCACTCATCAATTATGGTCATGGGCAAAAGACAGACTTCTTGACTTGAGGAAAAAAAAATCAAATTTGTTAAAAAAAACCCACCACCAATTCACCAACTGAATCAGAGTAGGACAGTGATAAATACAACCAGATCTTATATAAATACACCTTCCCCAAGCCGCTCCTTTTTCCTGGGCCCAGCTCAGCTACCTCCTTAATGCAGCAGTGGCAGGGGGCAGGGAACGGGGATTGCAGTCAGTCCCATTCCTTTCCATGTTATTTCTGCTGCTCCCTCCTTCTCAGTGGGAAAACTCTTCACAGTTTGCCCCTGCTGCAACATGGTGTCCCTGACACAGGAGACTGCCAGGGAAGTTGTGGTTGCTCCATCTCTGGATGTATTCAAGACCAGGTTGGATGAGTCCTTGCACAACCTGGTCAAGTGGGCAGTGTCCCTACAAATGGCAGGGTGGCTGGAACTAGATGAAGTTTGAGGTCGCTTCCAACTCAAACCATTCTATGATTCTATGACATGAGCAAAGTCTTATCTGCTTAAGTCATTTGGTTATCCCTTTTGTAACAATGTTGGAACTGAGGTGGCTTCACACTACAAAAAGCTTATGCAAGTCAGCTTTAATTCTTTTCTTCTTGTTTGATATATAGATTCTCAAACTAAGATATCATAACTGTTATTTTTAATAGAATTAACTGTTATTCTGAATAGAAATAAATATTACAATGCAACGTGATGTTAAAAACTTTTTTCCTCCTTCTGCTTAATTAAATCCCGTAACTCCTAATTAACACTTTCTAAAGCTTTAGTTTGTCTAATGTAGTAAGCCCGAGAATTTCAAGCGTAATAGGTTCTATGCTAATTGAATGGATAGTTACAAATGAGTTGCTAAGGGATTAGCCTAAAAAGCTAAATACATTTAGGAAGATTTTGTGATAGTTTTCTATATCCAAAGAATCTTAACTGACTAGAAACTGAAAATCAAGTGAAAATGAACTCCTTATACCTGACTCTTGCTAATGTGTATCTCTCCATCCTTCTCTTTCACTTACTTTGCTGGAAAAACAAACATAATTATGCCATAATTATCTAGAGTTACAAACATGAGTTTTAGCTGCTGCAACCTTCACTGAATCTTGTTGCCTGATTTAACCTAAGGCTCAATAAAAGTAAGATATGAGGGGTCTCCATACCCCTGGAAACATCTTACTGTACTGGAGATAATTTTGGTTATTTAATTACTGGTAAATTCCCTAGAACAAATCCCTAGGTGATCATATAGATCATATATAATATTTCATCTTTTTTTACTTACTTGTCATTAGGGTCTCCTGATTAACTTTCTATTGGATATCTGAATTAGGCCATGGATGCAGACTTCTCTATGTACCATTTTATGAAAGATATTGTATGAATGGCCTCATTAGAAATCTAATAGCACCTAAATTCCACATCACTTCACACTGTCACTTTTGGTTTTCTCCTCTTTGTGATACTTCACATATTTTGCATTTGAATATAAGCATGTTGCGTTAATATATTATTGCAAACTACTTTAGTGTACTTGGAAGTGAATAGATTATTTTTGGTGACCTATGTAACAGCTTGCACTGCCCCTATCTTATTCCCCCTTCTTCCTGGTGCTGTTGATAACAAAGTCAGTTAGTCAAGGACTGAAGTTAGTTTGACCTGTGTGGTGTTTTGTGAGATAACTTATTTTCTCTGGTGAGTTTGTAGCTTAGATTTCTTCTTCCAGCAATTCAGTTTCTGGTTACTGACCTCAGTGTATTTGTTTATCTTTAGTAAGAAGGCCACAATAAGGTTTCTCTAGAGCCTTCTCTTCTGCAGGCTCAACAACCTCAACTCAGTCTTTCTTCATAGGAGTAGTGTTCTAGCACTCTGATCTTTGTTGTAGCCCTCCTCTGGACTTGCTCTAACAGATCAATGTATTTTTTTCACTGGGAGTCCTAGAGCAGGATGAAGTACTCTAGGTAGGGGTCTCACAAGAGTAGAGTAGAAGGGGAGAGCCACTTCCCTCAACCTGCTGGCCATTCTTCTTTTTAATGCAGCCCAGGATATGACTGGCTTTCTGGGCTGCAAATACACATTGTTGGCTCATGTCCAATTCTTCATCTACTATTATCCTTAAGTCCTTCTCTGCAGGGCTGCTCTCAATCCGTTCATCCATCAGTCTGTGCTGATATATATGATTGTTCCCACCCAGGTGCAAGACCTTACACTTGGCTTTGTTGATCTGAGGTTCACCTGGGCCTGCTTCTCAAGTCTGTCAAGGTCCCTCTGGATGACATCCCTTTCCTCAAGCATACCAAATGCACCACTCAGCTCAATGTCATTCACAAACTAAGACAACTGAAGATAATGGTACAGTAGGATTAACACTGAAGGAAGATCTCCTCTTGCAGATACTCTATGATCCAAGCCAAGTGCCGGGTCATGCACTTTGGTCACAACAACCCCCAGCAACGCTACAGGCTTGGGGAGGAGTGGCTGGAGAGCTGCCTGGCGGAAAAGGATCTGGGGGTGCTGGTGGACAGCCAGCTGAACATGAGCCAGCAGTGTGCCCAGGTGGCCAAGAAGGCCAATGGCATCCTGGCCTGTATCAGAAACGGTGTGACCAGCAGGAGTAGGGAGGTGATTGTGCCCCTGTACTCGGCACTCGTAAGACCGCACCTTGAGTACTGTGTCCAGTTTTGGTCACCACAGTACAAGAAGGACATTGAGGTGCTGGAGCGGGTACAGAGAAGGGCAACAAAGCTGGTGAAAGGGCTGGAGAGCATGCCCTATGAAGAGCGGTTGAGGGAACTGGGTTTGTTTAGTCTAGAGAAGAGGAGACTGAGAGGAGACCTCATTGCCCTCTACAAGTACCTAAAAGGAGGTTGTATAGTGAGGCTGGTGTTGGTCTCCTCTCTCAAACTAGTAATGATAGGACGAGGAGAAATGGCCTCAAGTTGCGTCAGGGGAGGTTTAGATTGGATATTAGGAAGAAGTTCTTCACTGAGAGGGTAGTTAGGCACTGGAATGGACTGCCCAGAGAGGTGGTGGAGTCACCATCCCTGGAGGTGTTTAAGGAATGAATAGATGCAGTGCTTGAGGATATGGTGTAGTGGTTAGAGAGGATTTGGTGTAGTGGTGTAGTGGCTAGAGTGATGCTAGGAGAAGATTGGACTTGATGACCCTGGAGGTCCTTTCCAACCATAACAATTCTGTGATTCTGTGATTCTGAGTACTGTTGGGAAGAAATGAATTGTTTTCTCACTATGTCCTTATCATTCACAGTCTCTCCCATAAGCCCCTGGGAGCCTGAAGACCCCAAATTTTCACACATAACTCCTGTTTCTTTCATATTTAAATAATACATTATTTCTTTTTTAGTCTCTGGATACATATTTTTTTGTCTTCTTGACTCTCTCATTCTATTTGAAATGTTTGTCTGACATGATTTATGTTTTTTTCTACTAGGTTCAAAAAGATAGGATTTCCAGCTTGGCTGAAGTAATCTTTCAGATTTTGCCATTTACAAATACTGACTTTTATCTTACATTTTCTGCTGAAGTAAATTATGCTCTCCATAATTCTGTTATAACACAGTCAACATATGTTTCCTCTGAGTCAAAATTTAATTTTTCCCATGTTTGATATTAGGGTCATTTTGACTAGTTATGCTATTGAAAGGAAGAAAGAAACAAGCAAACAAAAACAATGAAAAATCCTTTATGCAATTTGATGTCACAGTACTTATTTTTGGTTTGAGTCTTATTCCTAAAATTTGAAATAATTTATATTATGGTCACTTCTGCTTAGCGATGTCAAAGTTTTCAACAATTCCTCTATATTATCACTTCTGATTTACTCCTCTTGTGTGCTTTTAGAATTCATAATCCTAGAAAGAAAGCTTTAAACCTGGCTTGTTGAGGTACTGTACTGGTTTAAGTGAATCAAGCTATTATTACTATTTAATTGTCAGAAGTAGTGATGTCTGTCTCTGGTAAGAGGGAATACTTTAGAATGTCTTCCTATTACTTTGCACACTTTCAAAACTCATTTTTATGGTTTTCCTAATAAAGGCAAAGACACACTTTTATTAGTTGAGGTTATTATTTCAGCATGGATGATGATATGCTTATAAGGAGATAGATTTATAAACTGCAAAAAATAGCAGTGTCATTGCTATTGTATAATAATCATAAGGAATGCTAAAATGGACTAAGGACTTTCTCACAATTAAATAGAAATTTAGCATCAGTTGCTTTATGACTGGCCTTTAAAGTATTCTGGGATCCAAGTATTATGGATGGAGAACAAAATGCATTTTAAAGTGTTATTCAATATAAGATCCCTTTATTTTTGAGGTTTAACATTTGAAATGAAGTTTCTGGCTGATAGAAAGAAACACTTTAGACACTGTAGAAGTCAAATTGTTTCAAATGGAATTCAGATAGGCAGAGGCTAAAATCCTCCATGAGTTACCGCAGACATTAAAAGTTTCTCAAGCAGATGCTTTGTTTATAGCTCTTAGACACTATCACATTGTTGTTTTTTTAAGATATACAATAATTTCTGAGCATATTTATCACTTAGTGTGGGAAAATAAGCAAGCACAGACTATGATGTGGGAAGAAGGATATATAATAGTCTAAGAATTTCCACCTATCATCTCAACTTCACAGTGAACTGAATGGGCACTGCATAATTAAGCAACATTTTATTTATTTATTTTAGAAGTCTTAAGAATTAATGAACTCTTTTATAGTGAGTGTTATCTTCCCTTTTTTTTTGTAGTATTGCTACATATATCCACTATGCTGGGGATTTTGCTGGGAGTATTTATATGCTAAGGAGACACTTTTCAAAAGTTATTTTAAAATAGTCAGAAATTGTCTCCCTACTTAAGATTGAAAAATGCCTAGATATTCCCTTAATTTAATTGATTAAGCTTTTTTTTTAAAAGAAAAAAATTCATTTTATCACATTCTCCCATCAGCAAATCTTATTAAATAGCAAAGTCTTGATAGTTCAAATTATTATTGTTAAAAATATTTTTTATGTTAGGTACTGTGTAGTAACACTGTTACTATGTAGGCATATAATTTTTATTAACAAGTGCTGGGGCAGTTTTACTTGGTTTAAAAATACAGTGGATGTTTTTTGCTCCACTACCATTAAAGGAAACTTGAAATAAATTTTATTCTGTGCGGAAAATGTATATCCCTTGACATTTATCTTAAGACATAGCCAGTAAGTTCACATTCATGTGACAGCACAGTTCAAATTGATGAAAACAATGTATTACTTGTGTCATTGTAAATTTGATAAAAATCTGAGTATAAACAAAAAATGTGGAGGTGTGTTCTAGCAAGCACTAATAAATGTTTGCTATTCTGGTTTTCAAGAAAGGATTTTTTTTTTCTTCAGTCAATGGAATTCTAATATTTTTACTGTATAAGTAATTAGTGTTTATGGTAGTTGTTGTAAAAAAGCCAAAACTAAATAAAAAATAATTTCCGAAGCAGATGAACCATGATTATTTCATTCTGATACATTTTTAACACCTGTGCTGTACCAATATGCCTTGTTAATTGGAATAGATCAGTAAACACATGCAGAAAAGCTCATTTGAAGTACTTAAGACATAGAAGTAACCTAATTTTGAGGTATATTATCCAACTCTGAC
Organism: Eurystomus glaucurus suahelicus; assembly: GCA_032159205.1. Taxonomy (NCBI): domain Eukaryota; kingdom Metazoa; phylum Chordata; class Aves; order Coraciiformes; family Coraciidae; genus Eurystomus; species Eurystomus glaucurus. Next base: position 52,745 of record JAVFHW010071306.1, read on the forward strand.
TTAATTTAGGCAACAGCGGCTATGGGCATTCTATGTCTTTGATGATCAGGCCACAAGAAATGGGAGAACAAGACAGAACAACAAGTTATACATGAAAAATGAAAAGGAACTACAGGAATAATTCATCATGAAACTTGAGATTTTAATAGAAGAGAAGATAGTCCCATTTTTCCCAATGAGCACTATTTAAAAATTCCACATGAAGGCCAAATCAGCCTCCTATGATCGTGTTAGGTTTGACACTCAAACACAACTTTACGATTTTGATTAGAACAAAAGAATAAAAGCCATTTTAATCAACTTCTTTTTAATCAGTGCAATATGCATTTCATGAACAATTTACAGCACTCAAGAAAACATGGGGCTTCTTTCAGATTTGTAAAAAACAAAAGAAAAAGGTATCCTAAAAGAGAATACCATCACTGTGGATAGAAAACAGGCAGAATTTGGTAGGATTTGAGCAGGCATAATTGCATGCTTTGATATTTATGATGAAAGACCTGAGCTGAAAGAAAAATGACAAAAATGCTATTTTAGCCTTTTATGAAACAAAGAAGGTCGTGCAATAGTAATTTTCATCATTCCTTCCAAAGCCTTGCCAAGCTTTGAAAATTCATATACAACAGCAGCTAGGTTTTCTAAGTGAGAGTGCATTGAATTCATCTTGGGATATGCATCGTATAAAAGAAACCTTCATTTTTCAACTGCAACAAAAGTAAAATTATATTTCACGACATTAAGCTGACTATTTTAAATTTGGGGTTTTTTTAGCTCTATAAAAATCTTTCATTATATTCTACAATTAATTTTTTTAAACTCAGAATGTTTTTCAGTACATACTAATTTTAAAAGAATGTACTTCCATAAATTAGTAAAAAAGCTCTTAAAAATTACACTAGATTCACTAAAATACAGTAAAACATGTCTGGCAAAATCCACTGACAAGCACAAGAAACACAAGTTAAGAATATAGAATAAAAAAAGGATGTTTACTGGGAGATTTCCACAGCTGCATAGCATGCCAAATTTTATTTGAATCCAAATTCATCTGTGTACAAAATAAATGGTTAAATTTAAAGATATGTACAATCTCAACTTTAAGGACACCTAAACTGTCTTTAAAGTAGAAACATATTCTGCCAAATAATATTCAATTCTCATGTTCGGAATGTGTGGGATTTATTTTACCAATGCATCATTCTCTCTGAGTTTCTGCATTTGTTTGGACTATTAGATCTTTTTACTGTTTGTCCCTGAAATAGAGATTGAACAGTTTTATGCTGTAATTTGACCTCAATGCCTGCTTCCTCCAGTGGAGACTGAATCCAGCAGCAGGAGAAAATATGAAAAAAAAACCGTCTCAGGGAGAAAAAAAAAATCCAGTAGTTGGAAACCATTCCCAACTTCTGAAAAAATGTAGTCTCTCAACAGAAAGGTAAAAAGAAATGTACCCAGACTTGTGATTTTTCTTCAGTTTTACCCATTCTACATCAATTTCCTTTTCTTTTATTTTTCTTTTCTTTTCTTAGTGGTGTTTTAGGATATTTACTTTTTAAGAACATAGAAAGGCATAAAAATTACATGTATTAACCCAAATAAATTAAACACCTTGCCGCCATTCCTGGCAAAGTCAGAAGAAAATTTATTAGTTCAAATAAAATAATTTTTATAGGTGACAAAAGCAAAGCAGAAGCCTTTATCACATTTTTTGGAAAGACTTCTTATGTGTTCCTCTCTAGGCTATCATTACTTGCGCATCTGGGCAAAGCAGTCCTGCATTGTGTAGCGTCTCAAAGCTTCTTTACTTCTCCAGTATTTCCTGGCCATATTGGATGAAGGGTGTTTAATTTTAAGACGTTAACTTTTACACTTTTTTCATTTTATGTAATTTAGCCTTTCAGAACTGAAAGGCCTCATATTAGAAGTTATCTGTTCTACTTAATGTTAGACACAAACCCAAACCGTGCTTGGCTTGGTACAATTGCACAATTGGATGTGCTAGATGAAAAATAGAATGCAGCTTAGACCCTTGGGCTGAATCACCAACGAAAAATGTTAGTGAAGAATGGAGGGAATGCTGTAAAACTGTGTTTTAAAAATAGGATCTGCAATGGCATACTGTGGGTTTTAAGGTTCAGAGAGGTAAAACAATTAGTTAGGTTCAACATCTAAGGCAATGAGACTTCAATCCAAATACTTATCTTGGAAATTCTACATTTAGATTTCTAGATGTGGTGTCAAAAAAAAATATTTATTTGTTTCTGATTGATTTCAGGACTGATATTTTGGGCATGTAAAGCCAAAAAGCGAGGAGCCTAACTGTATTTCAAGAAGAAAAAACAAAACATGAAGATATCCAGTGCTCTTTGATGACAGTATAGAGCCCGAGAGTATTAGAAAGTTAAGACAAGTCTGCATCCTGAGATAGCAAAAGGTACTTAAATATCAGTTCAGTGGCACAGGTGGCTGAGACCTGCTCTTTTAAGTCTGAAGATGCCGTGTTTTAATTCTCAGTGTCTACAAGAGAATTTTAGGTTTTGACCACCTTCTAGAAGACAAAGGTTTCTTGGCAGCTATGGATGTGTGACTTCTGCCCTTATCTTATTTACCTTTCCTTGTCAATCTGCTCAGAAGAGAAAGGAGCATCTGCCCTTACAAATCAGCCTGCCTCCTTTGTCTCTGCATTCTTAGAGTTTTCTATCACTTTAGACTTTTCAGAGGAAGTCATATTATTATGATTATGCAACCTTTAACCTTTCAGAAAGCATTCTTTCTTCAAAAAACCAGCACTGACAGGTTGTTAAAAAACCTTACCTTATAAATGCATGACCAAGGATTGAGAGAATTTTTTATTCTTATCATTGTTAATGAATATCGCTATTAGCACTATTGTTACCATTTATAGTGGTGATTGTGTTGATTCCTATATTAGTGGTTTACAAGATAATACTCTGTTGTATTAGAAACTGTATAGTATACCAGCATTTTGAAGAACTTATCAGTGAAATACATGACTACAAATAACAAGTGGATACCATAAATGGACTGGAGGAGTGTGGAGGAGTGAGTAGACATTATTTAAATGTCTTCCTTGATACAGAGCTCATTAGCTGTCCTCTGGAGGCAGCTATTTCTCTTCGCTGGTTGCGTTGTATCACAGAAGATAACACTATGTCATTCCTAACCACTAGCATCATAACAGAATAAAATCTTACAGAGGGGTATGTAAGGTTGTAATGTTTCTACTAACATGGCACTTTACTGCTTTGATATATTATCTGAATATATTAAATACTTGTAAGATTATGATAATCTTCTGTGTTCCTGTGTCTGTTAATATGGATTCCACGGCACAAGATGTTTCTGATAAACCAAGATTTTTTTTTTCAGCTTTTACTGCATGAAACTGGCCCTGTCCCTGCTCTACTGTTTTTTTTGCTCTGCTAGGGAAAAGCTGCTAGGTGTTTCTTGAGATAGTCAGCAGCCATAGCCATCTGCTATGCAAGCTCACTACAGTTCCCAACAGTGATGTCCATCTCCTACTGCTCTGCGCAAGCTGGGGGTGCCACTGTGGAGAATCTGGTGTGGCAACCACCCTCTAACCTTCCGTTTTTAACAATGAGCCACAGATTGAATGAGATGCAGTCAGGTATTCTGCATCCTCCAGCTTCTTCCATTGAAACTGTACTGAAGCATCTCCTCGCTCCCTCAAATAGTTTTAAGTTCAGGGGTTTAGAACATCTAGAGTACTGGGGTTTTTTTTTCATATTTTTTCCTCAAACATGACCCAAACTGAACTGGTTTGAAGATTAGTCCATTGCATCATTAGCTCAGTGTAACACTGATCTTTCTTTTACCGGTTTTTAGGTAGGTATTAGTGTAGGTATTAAATACTCAAATGAGATCTCCTGGAATCTATCAAAATCATCAGGCACCACACTTTTTGAAGATAAACTGAAGGGGCCATCTTGTCTATGTTTTCAGCTTCCTAAATACTTTAAATGATATAGTGGTAGTTGCCTGAAGAAAATACCCCTTGTTCCTTGACACAGAAATTCTGTCCAGGCAGCTAATATGGGTGAACTCCTACCTCTGCTGATTTTCAGTCACTTCCATTTGATTTTTCTTAAAAATCACAGGCATAGAAAAATATTCTGCTGTAAGATGTCATAAAGTTGGGTTTGTTTTAAAAGAAGGAAATTGTCGCTTTCCCTGAGTGTACTTTGCTCTTGTCTAATGAGTCAGTTAAAGTTTTTGTTTATTTTGCCATGGTGAGATACTTTTTGTAGTGGTGTTGCATATGAGTGTATAAATCACGTAAAGAAGCACCGTTAAAGGTATTAACAAAAGTGATTTTAATATGAATTTGTAAAATTCAGTGAAAACTCTTGTACCTTTTTAGGAAGAGGTTACACCAATGTATCAACACCTTTAACTGGTATAACTGTGTCTATGCTATATGATTGTATTATTTCAGCCAGCTTTACCTGCAAATAGCTACAGAAGGAGTGGTGGAAAAGAATTGTAAAAGAGCTCTTGGAATAGAACAGAGTTGCTTGGTCAAGGATTTGCTCAAAATTATATATAAATATGGTGAGTTTAAATTTGTAAATCTAGCCTAAAAAGCTGAGAGATTCTTCAAAACAACTAATGGAGTCCAGAAATTACACAGGGATAAACTGGGTCTAAAGTTCCAGTTGAGGTCCTGAGCTAAACAGGACACAATACCTCATTGCTGGCAAAATAATTTTGTATATGAACGGGATAGGCAGTATCAGCCTATTGCAGGAATTTAGAACTTGTAAGACTATTATCTGTATGTCAAATTTGCTTAAAATTGGTCTAAAACTTCACAGGTTAGCAGCACAATTGACAGATACACAGGCAGTTTGATTACAATAATCTTATGTTAGATTAAAAAATGGAGATCAAGCTTCATTAAGCTTAATGGGACCAGTACACAGTGGTATAAAATACTAGTGATTTTAAAAATCATATTTCTCAGATTTTGGTTTTCATTAAGAAAATATAACCTCAAAATGTGAGCTGAATGTAAATGATAAAAGAATCTGGGGACATCTTGGAACAACAGGTCTGGTGAGTGTAAGCTGTCCCATTTTGCTCTTTGGAAAGGAGACACATAATCATATGAGAATACAGGATAAGTCATTACCACAGGTAAAGCAGACTGAAGAGGAAAATCAAAAGTTGCAGGAGAGACTTGACTTTACTTAAATATGGACAAATCTTTGACACATAAGAGGAGTGGGGTAATATTCTATCATTTTTCAAAGACTTACATCTAACAAATCACTCTAAAAAGTAATTACATGTAGAAGCTGCTTTTCCTAAGCTTTGGTTGTTTCTGTTGGGGTTGAACTAGAAGCTAATAGACATTTCAGCTGCTCTGAGTTTGTGGAGAACTGTATATGTGTGAGAGATGGTCTGCAAAATAGGCATCTTATGGCTTAGAAGATGCTGGCAGTAAAATTATCACTTAGGATTTACCCTAAATAAGTTTAGGATTAATCACTTGAGTTTGCCTTAGCCACCCTCTATACTCAATGAGAAGAAATAACATCTTCAAATGGCAGTTCAGTTCACCTAACACTCAAGCACTGTGAAGGTGCTTATCTCTTTCCATTGATTATTTCTGTGTCTGGAGTGACTAGGGTACTAATATAGTAACTACAGTTAGGCGAATACAATTAGATCTTACTTTCCTATTTAAAGGAATTCCCACCCCCCTGCCCCCACATTCCTCCCTCCCTCCCCTCCTCCCTGCCCTTAAATGCATTGATACAACTGCTACTCTTCTTGGGGAATTAAAAACATAGATTATTTACTTTTTTGAACGTACCCGTGTTACTCTTATACAGGCATCCAAAGAAAAGGACATACTTATTTTGTTACTTATCTGAGAAAACTTGAGTCCTGAATTAAATATTTCAAAGAGGGGTGATTAAGTTAGATATTTGACTTTGTTCAGAGCTTCTTTCAAACACTACATAACTATTACCTAATTATGATCCCACAGGGTCTAAAGAAGGATGAAATAACTCCTCATAATTTTCCAAATCAGAGACTGTTCACAGGGAGGGAAGTGGGAAGAGGAAGCCTGTGGAAAGAGATATGAAAGATAAATGCAACATGAGATTTAAAAGAAAGAACATTTCTGTTTTAAAAAGAGAGAGAATAAATAATTCTAAAATGTTGATAGGTACAGTATAATTATTATAAAGACTCATCTTTCTGTATTAATTGGTTTCTTGGTCAAAAAGCCCGACAACGACAGAACAAAGCAAAACTAAAAAAGAACCAGACATCCTTTTCAGCATTAAAAAAAAAGAAGAAAAGAAAAAAGGTAGCACTGCTGAGAATTCTTGGTTGTTTACAAACTCAACATTCAAATATTTTCATCAAAAACTTATTTCAGGCAGCAAATGAAGTAATCTTTTTGGAAGGTAATAGGATTTGATTCTCATGAGATTCCCTCACAGAGAGGTGGCCACTTCCTTAAGTCAGTCAGTCAGGTATGATGATACCTCAAATCCCAACTGCTTGAAGCAAATAAATAATAAATGAAGATGGTATTTGAGTCTGAAAAATCATCCACAAGGTCGAGATCCTTCCTTTTGGTGAACTCTGTAAGATGTGTAGTGTGGAAGCAGAAGCTAAAGGTTAGGAGCTTGACCATGCACTGCACTTCAGCTTGTAAGCTCAAAAGCGGCTACTAACCATGAACCAAACACATCAATGAAGGCTGGGGGTTTTGTGTTTCTTTTTTTTCCTCCCTTCATTCCTTATAGTCTAAGGTTTGCTTTCACTCCAGGGGAGTAGAGAGTCAGAAAATGCAGGAAAGAAAAGTTAGCATTCTTTCTGAGCACAAACCGGCTGCTAAGCTGGTATTTTGTATTGATTTTTCCTGAAGCCTGTAATCTTGAAAGCTTGTAACAGAGGATGAGGTAAATATCATTTTATTTGCTCAAATAGGTTTAGATTAGATTGAGATGAAAAACTAGAGACAGGCCAAATTAGGACTGAAAGCAGCAATTACAGATTATTGTTTCCAGCAGTAACTAGAATAGGTTATTTCACTGATAAAAAGGCTTGCTGAAAGAAAGAATAGATGATTTTCCTTAGAGCTTTAAAATAATATCAAGAAAATAACAGACAAGGAAAATATAAACAGAAATTCATGACAAATTTGTTATGTTGCATGTTAAAAAAGTCAGGCTACCTGTAGAGTAAATTAACACGTGAATTATTGAGATTGCTTAAAATGCACAGCTTAACAATATATCCTCAGAATACATACTTCTGAATATATACAATATGGGTGCTTAGCAAACTAGTAATATATTTTCATTGTGTACATTTTTTCTCATCTCGTTGAAAAACAAAGCACACCATTCAGCCTGAAGGGTAATAATAAAAATCAGCTCTTAAAAGTAATTCCTTCGATAAAATAGTTTCTGAGGGGGAAAAAAAAAAAGTGTACAAAAGCGTTCGAATAATACTGACAATAAGGCATGGAATTTAAAAGGCTTAACCATGTCTTATCTTAGAGTCTGTTTTATTTCTTCATCTTCTGAGCACTTCAAACATATGAGCTGTTATTCCGTCTTTAGATCAGTAACTTTGAATTGTTCTACCTGTCATTCTGCAGTGACTAGCACAGCTAGATGTCATACAATGATTGTTTGCACTTTCATTCTTTCGCATTAAATGGCAATCATCCGGTCCTTTTGATTTGTTTCTTTTATTTAGCCCTGAAGTTTTTACACTAGAATCTCATTAAAGCTGAACTAGTGTACTCCTGTCAAAAAACTAATGGAAAAAAGTTTAAAAGAGAAATGTTTCACCTATATTGTCACTTACCGGTGGAGTTGCATTTATCAAGATTTGCAGAGTTTACTTCTTTAGTTTACATTCTTTTGGACTTGTTCACCTCTCTCTCCTTTTTTTCCCTTCTATTGTACAAAATTAGGACTATATGTTCTAATAAACCAGACACTTAAATAAAATCAAAACAAAGAGGACAACAAATTTTATCTCCTGGAAACATTTTTTCTTTTCATAGGACAGATATTTCCTGTTAGGCAAGGATATTGACAGAGAAATTTTGTATGCAAAGGACCAAGCACTACATTGAATAAACATTGCTTACAGAAGTATAACCGTATGTCTGAGTTACAGGAACAAACAAATTAATCAAATCCCCTGTTGCTGATATTTCTAGGCATATATGATAATGTTACTTGACATTCATGCAGACAACTAAGTCCCACGCTTGAAAATAACTCTACAACCTTTTTCCCCTCTAGCAACATTTGGTTTTTGATCCAGGTAAGGCCACTAATTACAGCATTTAAAAAAAATTGATTACCAAGCTCTTTGTAAGAGTTCTCAAATTAGACAGAAGTTATTTATGCAGAAGTACAGCTTGCTCTATCAGGAAAAGAAAAATCATAAAAGACCCATTTAATCTGTGGTATGAAGGACAATGAAAAATATATCCATTCAATAAGAATCTTCTTTTATCTTATGCTGCTGCACTAACAGATAAGAGAAATATATCATGTGGATTCTGATCCCTCTATGAGTTCCAGAAAATAAGATAAGGGTCTGCAAAATGCTGGCAAATTAATCCCAGTGAAATTACTAACCATTTTGTCTAAAGATCCAGTAGTCAGGAGGGATAACTTAGAGGTCACCTTTACTATTAAAGCTAAGGGTTTTCTAGCCGGTATTGTGGCATACATTGTACATCTAAATGCCCAATCTAAAAATGAATTCTTCAGCATTTCTGAATATGCTTCATAGATTTAACTCAAACTATGCAAGGCTTTTTCCTCCCGTGTAAAATGTGATGTTTTAAGCCCTCTCTCTCCCATTTGCTGTGCATAAATGATGACCTCTTCCTTAGAAACTTAAACGATGTGCAAGCTGCTGGATGTCAAAGAATCTCTGTGGCTTGAACACAAAGATAAGATAGTACTTATTAATAAAAAATATGAAATTACTCTGACATGTAATTGTTACAGAAAATGTCTATTTAAGAAATGCATATATAAGAAATAATGACCAAAAGGAAGGGCATTTCTCAGCAGTTAATGACTAGACAGAAAAGTTAATGGCTGCAGGTGAAGTCAAGGTCGCATATCTCAGCCTGTCATTAACAGCTTGGAAATGCCCAGCCAGGAGGTCATCACTGCTATTATGGGCCACAGGAATATAAATATATAAAGAAAAATAATAATTACCTTTTTGTGCTTTGAAAAGTTAGAACTAAAACTGTAGGCTGTTATGGATATGTTTTTCTGTTTACTACAGTTATATTATCTTAACAGTTAAGGGCCAAGTCTGTGATTTAGCATGGTCCTGAGCCAAAACAATTAAAGCACATAGCCCAAAAATCAAACCTCTGCGTACTGCAAGATCAAGGATCAGATTTATAATAAGCGGAACAGCATACCTTCAGGTTTGTTTTCAGCAATGAATATTTCTGAGGCAATAATTTTAAGGTAAATCATGCGTCTTAACAAACTTGTTTCCTAATTTTCCCCATTTCAATTATTATCCAGTTTGTAAGTATATCTTTATGCTTTGCAAAAGAAATAGATAATATATCACTAAATACATATTTATTCTTGCACTTCTGCCTTGTTTTCACCATTCTTTCTCTTATTGATTTTCACGATAATTTCTCATTTATTTATCCTCTTATTTTTAATTAATAAAAATATCTCATAGACACTTATCCCTGCTCTGAATCCTGCTGAAATCATGAGTCAGATATCTTTTGAACTGAGTTCAAAAGGTTAAGTATTATATTAAAATATTCTTTCCTCATTTTAAAAATTTTACTCTTTATATGAGACTTCAAGAGCAGGCTCTTGAGTTCTAAAAGAAGAGAAATAGCATTATCCAACCTTGTTCATTATTGCTCATTATGTGTATGTCTTGATCATGTCCTCCCTTTGTCTTACATAGTGGCCTACATACTATCAAATAAAGAATAGAACTACACACAAAGACATGCAAAACTCTCCTTCAGTTTTCTACACCTTATAGCCTAAAACATGATATGGGCCTAAGCTGGTACATTTAAAATGATACCCTGTATTTTAGACCAGTTTAGTAATGTGATATAACCCTCCCATATTCATGGGATTGCAGCATCTAATTAATCTCCTCAAAATAGAGTTCTGAAATGTACTTTCAAAAAGTCTAAGAAGATAAAAACATAACTTAAATAAAAGCGGTTACCATTTTCATAGAATTCATGTGCATAACTCTGCTATTATACAGCTACATAATGTGGCTTTATTTGTCAGAATAGTTCTGGGTCTACTTGACCTGAATGTCTTTTGCAGTTGCCAATAGTGTAATAAACAGTAAGATGCCAACCTAGAAAGTTTCCAAGGATATGCATGAAATAATGAAAATTAGGTTGATGAGTGTTATCCTAAGTATCTCACAAATTTTCACTCTGTAGCAGCATAGTATTTCCATTATTCATATTAAAGGATGCTTATTCAAAAACAGTATTCTCCGGATTTATGTAAGACGAGGTATAATACAATTGCACAAGAGTTAGAGATAGACAGCACTTAGCAATCACAACACTGTGCCTGGAACTGTGATGGGAGTTGGATACTTGAGAACTGAATATATTTGCACAGAAAAATCAATTATAAGATTCTTATTGATCCTAGCATGACTGGGATCAAATTATTTCTTTTTACTGGGTATTACAATCATGGTAAAAAAACCTCGACCAAACAACAAACACATATATTTAGGTACTGACACACAGATATTATGTAAAATCTATTTGAAAGACAACCAAAGACATTGAGAAATGCCTGTTAATATTCCTAAACCCTCTATGTTAAGAAACTCAGAGAGCTTTCAAATTACATCCAAAGGTAAATATTGTCCACAACAAATCCTTTTTACCATTCAAACTCTTGTGCAATGATATAGATAGCTTAATTTGAACCTCCTACTTACATATCCAGTAGAAAAATGGTTACTGCAATCCTCATGTCCTTCACCCGCAAGAATGGTTTGTGAAATAGTAAGCTTTCCAGCATAGCCCCATGATTTGCATATCCAGGGATCCTCAGAAAAAAAAATGGAATGAAAGACAGTCTCAGAAGGAGAACTCCAAGTATTAGACTTTTTTTTTAAAAAAAACCTTACAGTTGCCACACTGAATGTCTCCAAAATATATGTCTCCGTGGCAGGCAGGAGCATATACCACATAAGTATTCTGAAGGTCAAAATCAGCACAAAGTACTCACTTGAATACCAAATGGCATCTCAGAACCTAATAGGCTTAGGATCCTACAGGCTATGACTACAGAGACAATGTTTATTCCCAGTAAATTGTATTGAGCTTCATTTGTGTAAAAGTGTGTTTCTATAAAAAGAAATATTACTAAAATAAGTTTCAAGGTCTCAATGCAGGTTCAGGATTATGAGGAGCTCTTCCACTGGAGGGGTTACAGAGGAGGATGTCAGTCAATTGGAAATGAATGAATAAGGAATCTTTGTTAAAAAAAACCCCAACAAACCAAAACACCTACCACCAAGATCAGTTTAATTTTATGAAGACCGATGTGACTCCAAGTAAAGGCTTGTGCTAGACTGAAGATTTTAACTTGGTTCAGAAAACATTGATCTTAGTGCATATATGAACACAATGATCCTCAATACAGTTCCTCAATCTGTATTTTTCACAAGTAGATCAGGGTAAAACTGCTAAAATTCTTGAATATTGGATGAACTAATAAATCTCTATATTATACAGACATTCACAGTTGTTCAGAATTAAACAGAAGTATAACTAATATGCCAAAACTAGAATAAAAAAAGAGAAATACAAATAAATTTGAAAGCATCTAGAACACTGAGTTTATTTTCATTTTGAAGAGTTTCATTATTACATAGCTGCGATTGACATTTGTGAAGTATATGTGCACTACATTGTCAGGGAAACTTATTCTGTAAACAAGGCAGATTCATTTGGGACTACTCACCTGAATTAGCAAAAAAGAGTTTGAGCCAGTTTGTTTAGTATCCTTTAGCAGCAACTGGATATCAATCCTCCAAACAATGTGTAAGGTAATTTAAAAATGGTAAGGCACATCATGATGTGACATCGCGCTTATCAGAGCCCTGAGGTAGATTTGTTCCACCCTCTTACAAATGAATGTTCCAAAGGATTTCCAAACTCTAGGGCTATGCTATTAAAGCCAGAAAATAAATAAAATAGCAAAAAAATCAGAACTAATATTTTCTGCAATTTAAAGAGAGAAAATTAGAATCTTTTTGATGAGTGATCAAATAAAGTTCTTAAGCTAACTTGCTTATCTTGTCCTTGCAGGTTGGGCCCTTTTTTCTAGTCTGGTTTTCTGGTTTAGCTTTCATTAGCATCCAGTATTTCTTAACTTTACATTCTCAATCTCTAGAAAAGCTCCCATTTTCCAGACCACTATTTGAAAATTTCTTTCTGTTCTTATGATGACTTGCAGTGTTCTTAAAGCTGCAGCCTCTGGACTACTGTGATTAATGACACATATCAACTTTCTTTAAAAAAAAAAAGCCTTTTTTTGCAAAATTCTCCTCTCTCCTCTCCTCTCCTCTCCTCTCCTCTCCTCTTTTTTTCCTCCTGGATTGTAAATTCTTGCAGCTCTTGGACATAGGCAGTCTCAATGCATACTAAATTCAGCATAGTATTATTTCTCATGAATATCCCCCCTCTTATGCCCATTTTTGTAAACATCAAACTCTTGAAGTAGGGTTTCTCACAGTGGAAATTATTTCAGAATCAAAGCATATGAAGTACTCTTACTTCTTGTATAAAGTTTTACTTCTTTTATGAAGTTACACACTTGTCTTGGTTTGAGTAATTCAAACCAGGACAATACTTCACCTGCAAAGACAATGTAAAGGATTTGAAATATTGGATTTTTATTTGACGAGTTATTTTACTTGAAAAGTGATTTGAACTGTATATGTGCCTCACATTATTTTGTTCAGAGAATGAAGGTAGATAATACAAAGAAGGTGAAACAAAATGCTGTAGAAGGGTGTTCCTCAGGTTTATATTTCATAAAACAAATTCCCTTATTTTTTACATTGCTCTTAACAGGTTGTTGCTAAGATTTGCAACTTCTCTATCAGCTGGCATCTTTCAAGATACTCGCTGCATTTCTGGAAGAGTGGCTTTGTGAAACTAGAAGTCTGTGTGATGAGACAAAGCTTTCAAGCCATGCAGTGCTGTTGCTCTGATCCATACTTACTGACATGCCAGCTTACCTTATTTTGACTTCTGTATGAGAATTTAATCAGTCAGAAAGATACTGAAAGAATTTAGAAGGTGAATTATACTTAACAGTCAGGCAAATGGAAAAATTGCAGCGCAGAATAACACATTGTTTGTGCTGTATTAGAATAAGCAAATGAGTTGAGCAATTGCTTTCAAGGAACCTAGAAAAGACAGTTTTCAAAATTTCTTAGTAACTTTATTTATTATCAGAGAAAAAATACAAAATACATTTTGGTTTTAATTAATGACAGTTCTTTCCCCTAATAAAAAAAAAAAAGGAAAGAATGAAAACCACCTGTACAGTGTCTATTGAATTTTACAAAGCAGAGAAGCAAGATTAAATCTGTACAGCAGATCTAAAGAAAAAGGAATAAATAACCTGAGGTAAGACCTCTGGAGACCAATTTAAATGGAAACTGAAAAGCAAAGGGTTCAATTGGCCTCCTATACATAAACATATCTTTGGATTTATTATAATTACTTTTAAAGCCAGAGAGGATCTCAAACTGATTTATGAATAGTGTAATACCCAGGATTGAAATATCAGGATGGGTTATAAAAAGAAGAATATGATCCACATACAGTATTCATTTATGTTCCTACTTGTGTGCATCAGTAATGATACAGTAAGTTTACGACATTTCTAAAAGGCTCAGGAAGTGTTTTGAAAGCTAATGTGGAGAAAGGAGGTAAAGATGGACAATGAAGTATAAGTACTCAGGAAAAAAGATTTTAAAAGACTGTGGGTATTTTTTTTTTTTTCCAGAGGAATATTGAAGTTCATCCTCAAGCCCCCAAATAGATGTCTGTGCAGTTCAGTTTCACCAACACCTAGAAATTGTGGCATTTTAGTCACATCAAATACTATCACTGCATCTAGGGAGACTGTAAGGGCATTATTCTTAACCTTGTCTGACCAGTGCATTAGATTACTCTCATAAAACCTCAGAAATACTGGACCTTTACATAACAGTCTGCTTAAAAACTGCTTCTATCTTAAGGCAAACTGAGTTTGAATAATTCTGTTTACAATGCATTTTCAATTGCCTACCTTTATTTCAAGTCTAGTAAAAATGTGATTTAGGGGTTTTTTTTGTTGTTGTTACATTGTAAAACACAATGACCCTTGTAAAAATGCATTAGACCTGCTTCTAAAAGAATTCAGTCATCTACATGTACTCAGAGTCTCAATTAATTTTCTAGGAAATCTACCTCCTCATTATAAGGTTGCCTTTTCTTTTAAAAGGTTGTGCAAAAAAAAACCCCACAAACACCCCCCTGCCTCAAAAAAACATGAGAATGTCACCTTCCCCCCACCCCCATGGTTCATTTAACTGTTTCTTTGTGACTTTCATACCTCCAGTATATGAGTATTCATGTCTGGTGAGATTGGTCTTAATCTTTGGCAGATGGAGGGAAAAAGAGAGAAGGGTAAAGAGGAACATGTGTGAGCATGTGTGTAAGAGAAAGACCACTGCAAAATTTCTTACCAGTATGGACCATTCAAATGTATTCTCAGCACTTGCAGTTACCACTGAAGCAAATGGGATTTCTGGGAGCTGCTAGGAAAAAAAAAAGAATCCTTTAAAAACTGAAAAGCCACTAAAATACGAGTCCTAACATGTTTCACATTAAATGACAATCTTCATAATTACTCATAGAAATATTCTAATTTTTCATTAAAATAATTGCTCATCTAGGAACCTTTGATCTCTACTCTAGCCCTGTGGACTGTGGAAGTATTCCCTTGATTGTTCTCCATATTGGAGGCAAGAAGACACAATATATTTTCCCGAGAAAAAAACAAAGCAGGTTAAAGAATAATAACCATCCATCCTGAAAGTGGAGATGGCTGAGTTTCCAAATTAGGTTTTGTAGTTGCTGGTATAAAAATACCAAACTAAATACATCCCTGTTCTCAGTTTTTCTCTTACACTTCTTTTTTAACTGCAGATAACAAAAATGCTATGTGATTTAGCAGTGATTTAGTCAATTAGAGGTTCTGCAATATTAGTTGATCTAATTTAAATCCACTAAACGCAGACGTTCTGAATTTATCTAAAAAAATGAAGAAACAGTTATCTTTCTCTAATTTTCACCGAAAGAATGATAAAGTCTCACTGAATTTGTCTTTGTAATGGGCTACTAAAGCAACTCTTGAAACAGCAGGTTTTCAGTTATTTATAGTAAATATTTAAAGGTCTCCATTTTTATACAATTATGTAGTGGCAATTTAAGGGACTGATCCCCTTTCTTTTTTTTTTTCATGTATAAAAAGCTGTCCAATTCAAAATATATACTTACAGGTCACTTGCTAATTTTATCTAATCATGGAGGCCTTCACAGCGTTCAAAAATTCCTCTTCAGTGTTTACTGTGGGAAGATTCCCTGCTTTTCATCTACTTGGATGGACAGGGTCTCATTCTCAATTAAACACATAGAAAACTGAGCTTCTAGACTTACTTGGTCTCTCACATACCAGGGAAAGGTATACCCTTCTCTCTTCATCGACTCTAGTGGTCACTATTGCTTTCTGTCACCCTGCTTCTTAGAATCATACATCTAGCAAGGCACTTGGTCCTTAGGACTTTCCTTAAAAAAAGGAGTTTCCAAATAACCAGTCTTTTACCTCACCCATTTACATATCCAAGTGATGATTATATGCTATGACTCCTTCCCTGGGATGTACCTCGTGATGTTTACGACACATTGCACCCCTACATAGCAGGGGGTTTGCTCAGTTTCTGCCCTGTGCTGCTTTCCAGATCTTAGGTCATAAAATTAAGGGGAATTATAATTTACTATGTTTATTACTCTATAACTTAATCTCTTACTTTAGCTGAGGACAAAGCCATACTTGAACTATAAGCTACCAAAAGGCAAGAGGAAGGTAAGGTCTCTTGAAAAGCTTGTACAATTTAAGTCTGCAATAGTGTGATGCAGGTATTGGATACCTTCCTGTGTGCAGACTGATATCCTTATTTAAAGGAAAGAAAGAGCATTTAGAATATCCTGACTGGGAACACTGACTTTTTCTAACACCTGCTGACACTCAGTAGAGTTTGTCTCTGAATGAAAGAACAGTTTATACACGCATTTTGGTTAACACGTTCTTATCCTTTCCTGTAACTAAATACACAAATGAACTCTCAAAAGATGTGTTTATTTTTTGCCTTATGATGTTTGTGAAAAGATAGATTGTGGCTATTGAAGTAGGCAGCTAGTAAAAGGGAGCTGAGTGTAGGGTGAGTGCAAGTTTTGCTGAGCAATAAAACAGTAAAGATGGAAGTACTTATATTTGAATATAATCACACTTTTACTTTCACATTGGGAAAGCAGCCTTTGTTACAATACTGTATTTGGAAGATAGGAAAGGGCAACTAACAGGTCAGTTTGCAATTTCGGTATCTTTTGTATAGTTGAATATGTAGCATTCCAGCTGAAAAATTATAACTAAGGAGCATTTGTCTCCAGCCTTTCTGTAAAGGTACGGACTGAGAGAGATATGCACTAAGCAGTGACACTTCATTATGTAACCACTTTTTAAAATGCATCTGAGCTTGAATGAGATGAACCTTTGCTGAACTGTGTACCTGTACATAGGTAGAACAGTTTTTAACTACTTACTCCAAGGACAGCAGTCCGTTTAGTAAAACTGTGTTACCTGTTATTGATACCTACTACACTCACATCTCCTACTTTATCACTTTTATCATCACATGTATTTCTAAAGTGCTCATGGCCACAGTGTCTGCTCACTCTCCATTTCTTTTCCTTTAGCTTCTTGTGGTATGAGCAAGGATGATCTGCTTCTCATATTGTTGAAATGATGAATGGATCCAAAGTTTTTTCACATTTCCAGAAATAATGAATAACAAATATTTTGCTTGACATTAGAACTGAAGTATTCAAGCATAAAACAAAGAGTTAATCCTTTGATTTCCCTCTTGAAACTAGTTGGTCTGGATAAACTTGTGACCTATAATTAGGTCCCAAACTTAAAAACATTCTCCTTGCCTTTTTATCATTTTGTCCTTCATGTTTCCTTTTGGAGTCTGCAGTGGCAGGGTCAGTCAACATGTTATCTTCTTGCTCTTTACTAGCTCCCAGCAGGTGGATAGGAAAGTGGGAAAGACAGGAAGGTCTATTCTATTCTAAAACCATTTTCAGATATAGGTTTGAAATGATCACTTGAAAAATTCCATTTAGAAACAGCCTAAGCCAATGAATTTTTTTTCTAACATGTTATTTAATATAGAGTTCATTTTTTTCTACTATTTATGAAAATTGATCCAGTATTTTAACATAAATTTATGCTAATATATATGCATCACAATATTTTGTTTTTTCTCCTTATTGTTTTAAGAAAATGTATCACATAAAAGAAAATGAGAATTTGCTCTTTTCTGACTACGTGGTTTCTGGACCATCCAAGTTTAGCTAAATTGCACTTCACATACAGTTAAGAATGCTATATTTTGATTTTGGAGACAGTGTAAATATTTCCCTAACCTTCTGAACTAACATACAATGTGATGACTTGCATGAAGATATTCTGTCATCTGAAATTCACAAGACTCTTCAGAGACATTTTCTCCTTACATGGTAGCCTTTAAAGTATTTTTGGACAAATATTAAGTAGTATTTAAAAGAACATATATTAAGACTGTTCCTTATGACATTTCTACCTTAGTTCTTAAGCTTCAACCTGTATTAGCCTCTTCCTTTCCCTTAGCTTAATCTCAGAAGACAGAAAATTAACACCAAGTGTAGTTTAATAAATCAGGGAGTGTGTGCAGTGGCTTGAACCTGAGAAGTATTTTTTTAACTGTGTGTATTTTTTGAAGATTTTTAGTGCACTTGCTCTAACATCCTTTTATTGTGGAGAAACTGTATTGTAGTTAATGATTATTCTTTCGAAAGTTATTTGTGCATATGTTCCATGAGTATCACAGTAAAAACAAGAATGTTTTCCTGGGAAGGGCAAGTGAAATGGACAAGATATTAAACATGAAAAAACAGGAGTACTTCCAAATTGTATTTGACTAAATCAAGGGAAGTAAAAAGAAGAGTTTGCTTCATATGAGTTCTACCCAGGGAAGCAGTTTACAAAAAATAAAAAATAAAAAAAATAAAAAAAAAAAAAAGAGAGAAAAAGAAAAGGAAAAAACAAACAACCTGAACTTTATTGAATTATCCATTAAAAATCTCTTCAAGATTACACAGACGTGTAAAGATTTTCTGAAAGACAAAAAGTAAGTGCCCCACTAACAGAAGCTCCCTAAATTGTATCAAAACTCAGTTTATATTCCCACAGATGTCTAACAAGCTGTGTATATGGTCTTGGATTATAGACTGGGAAAAATCAATAGCTTGCTGTCTCAAAGGCACCAATATAGATTATGAATCACAGCCAGGAAGTTGTCAGTGATCTTGGCTGCCAACAGTGCTTCAGTAAAGATATTTGCTAGCTCATACTCTTTTAATGTGCATCTTTCATATATGAAACAGAACAGGTCCCTTTTTGGGAAAAAAAAAAAAAAGAAAAAGGGGGAATTTTAGCCAAAGCTATAATAGATCACAAAATAGTAAGCATCCAACCTTATCTAAATAATGACTTTTTACCAGGAGGTTGAGTTTTTTGTTTGTGTTTCACCACCACACCCTCCCCCCCCTCCAGAAGAAAGACCTCCCTCCTACATTTTTCCCTGTTTTGTCCATAAATTATTTGTATCTGCTCAAACAGTTTGTACAGTTGTAGGAAGTAACAAAAGAACTAGGAGGAATGCACTGAAGGAAAGCAATGGCAGGATTTTTATCTATTATTCTTTGACAATCATACTGTAATACAGGTATATATAAGATCACCTCAAGGAATGGAGAGCTTTTTAATGTGAGGTAGACTCTTGCATTGCAGCTACATAAATTGTCCATGAAAATACCACACTGTCACTGCTTCTCAAAGTACTACATTTAGTAAAACTACAGAACTAGTAAATAAAGACAGTTTTGCCTCAATTAATTGCTTCCAGAAATATTTCCATTAAATAACAGGTACAAACAGAATTAACTTTATTCTTGTAGTAAAGATATATATTGAGGTATTCCTAAACCTATCATTATACACCTAAACTACATGCTTTGAATTTCCCTCTGAAGACACAAACTGCTCTCCATTGACTATGTAGAAAATGGAATCTAGAAGTTCTTAATCTTCAGTGGAATAAAGTAACTTGTTCTGTGACCCAAACCAAAAACTCCCAGCTCTCCAACACATAACCATTTGTTTCTACACTAGAGTGCTGTTTTGAGTGAAGGCTCTAGACTTTGTCAAGCTATGATGGCTGTAAGAACTTGAACATGCCAATAAATCACCTCTGGGAACATAAACCAAGTTAAGAGAAATCAGCTGTAGCATTTTAAGCTGCATGGGGAACAGCATCCAACCCAAAAGAAGTGATCATATTGAGATAAAAGCTTTCCCATACGCTTCCTTATGTGAAGACAGTATAGACCTGGAGCGAGCACATGGGGAAATGGGCACTACCCGTGCTATCCATATTTCTTCTGTTTTTTCCTTCCTCCTGGATACCACATCACATCTGAGCATCTTCTACAACGCTGAGGGCTAGAGATCAGGAGCTTTGAGGCAAAAGTCAACGAACATGTGAGTCCTGGTGCTCTACAGCTTTCCCTGATACATTTGCTGATTAGAAATTGAATACTTCTGCAGTAACATTAATGGCCTTGGGGACTTCTTTGTGGTTGATTTTGTGTGTTATAAGGTAACATACTGACTGCATTGATTTCCAGAGCAAAGCTATCAGTAGAAATTAAGGGACCGTTGAGGAGTCTGGCCTTGCAAGTGATTGATCCAAATGTAAGAGAAATATTGCAGGAATGTTTGTACTGTGGTTAACCAGTTCTCTAGAACTGCAGCTATGACAATTTTTACAGATGTTCAACTCCAACTACAAATGAAACAAACGCAAAAGTAATTTTGAGCTGCCATTTTGAGAAAGACAGAGAAAACAGATAATAGGAACTGGATATATTTGCATAATTTTTGCACTCCAGGAGAGGGAGCTAAATTGAGTGAGAATAATAATGTTATTCAAATGAGATAACTCTTTGGAAAGAGAAATTCAGACTAATTTTTTTTTTGCATGAGCAACATTCTTCAAGATCCTGGCCATCTGGTGTTTTGCATCAACTACTTTAGCTGAGGGCTTATTTCAGCATCTCCTAGGCTTTTACACTGACCAAAACTGTGATGATAAAAGTCTTTCTAACTAAGCTTTAGTTCTTTGTCTGTATATGAGACACTAGGGTTTTAGGATATTTTTTTATCCTAAAAATGCAGTCTTGTGATTCCCCAGATTATTTGGTTAATGAGCAAGTGTCCACAATATTTCTAATACAAGCCAGGATGTCTTCGACCTTCTTGGTCACCTGGGCACATTGCTGGCTCATATTCAGCTGGCTGTCAACCAGCACTCCAAGGTCATTTTCTGACAGGCAGCTTTGCAACCACTCTTCACCAAGCCTGTAGCGTTGCATGGGGTTGTTGTGACCCAAGTGGAAGACCCAGCATTTGGCCTTGTTGCACCTCAGACCATTGGTCTTTCCTATCAATCCAGCCTGCGCAGATCCCTCTGTAGAGCCTTTCTACCCTCAAGCAGATTAATGCTTCTCCCCAGCTTGGTGTCATCTGCAAACTTATTGAGGGTGCACTCAATCCTCTCATCAATATTATGGATAAAGATATTAAACAGAATTGGCCCTACTACTTAGCCCTGGAGGATGCCACTTATGACTGGCCACCAACTGTATTTAACTCCCTTTACTACCACTTTTTGGGCCCGGCCATTCAGCCAGTTATTTACCCAGTGAAAAGCGCACCCATCCAAGCCATAAGCAGCCAGTTTCTCCAGGAGAATGCTGTGGGGAACAATGTCAAACCTTTTCTAAAGACTAGATAAAAAACATTCACAGCCCTTCCCTCATCTAAGTGGATCACTTTGTTACAGAAGGAGATCAGTTTGGTCAATCTTTCAATGCCATTCATAAACCCATGCTGGCTGAGCCTGAGCATCTGGTTGTCCTGTAAGTGCCATGTGATGGCTCTCAAGACGATCTGCTCCATAACCTTCCTTGGCACCAAGGTTAAACTGACAGGTCTGTAGTTCTCCAGATCCTCCTTCTAGCCTTTCTTGTAGACGGGCATCACATTTGTTAACCTCCAGTCCACTGGGACCTCCCTGGTTAGTCAGGATTGCTGATAAATTATTGAAAGTGACTTGCTGAGCACTTCTGTCACCTCCCTCAGTACCCTTGGGTGGATCCTATCCAGCCCCATAGACCTGTGTGTGTCTAAGTGGTATAGCAGATTATTAATGATTTCCTCTAGGATTATAGGAGCTTCATTCTGCTCTCCATCCCTGTCTTCCAGCTCAGAGGGCTGTGTCCTCAGAGAACAACTGGTCTAACTGTTAGAGACTGAGGCAAAGAAGGTGTTCAGTACCTTAGCCTTTTCCTCATCCTTGGTCAATATGTTTCCCACCACATCCAATAAAGGATGGAGACTCTCCGCAGTCTTCCTTTTGTTGCTAATGTATTTATAGAAATAATTTTTCTTGTCTTTTATGGCAGTAGTCAGATTAAGTTGGCATTAGTTTGGTACTTCTAGATTTCTCCTTGCATAGACTCATGACACCCTTGTAGTCCTCCTGAGCTGCCTGCCTCTTATTCCACAAGTGCTTTCTAGTTTTTTTTCCTGAGTTCCAGCCAATGTTCTCTGCTTAGCCAGGTTGATCTTATTCCCACTGGCTCATCTGTCAGCACATGAGGATGACCTACTCCTGCATCTTTATAATTTCCTTCTTGAAGAATGTCCAGCCTTCCTGCACTCCTTTGCCCTTCAGGACTGTATCCTAAGGGACACTGTCAATCAGGCTCCTAAAGAGCATTTCATTTCATGAAATCATTTCATGATTGCTATGCCTAAGATGGCCTCCAACCATCACATCCATCACCCACAAGTCTTCCTCTGTCCTCAAACAACAGTTCCAGCAGGGAACTTTCCCTAGTTGACTGTCTCACCAGCTGTGTCAGGAAGTTGTCTTCCACACACTCAAGGAACATTTGAGACTGTTTTCTCTCTACTGTATTGTATTGACATCTGGTAAGTTGAAGTCCCCCACAAGAACAAGGGCTAGCGATTGTGAGAATTCTCATGGCTGCTTATAGAATACTTCATCTGCCTCTTCATCCTGACTGGGTGGTCTGTAACAGACTATTTGCCTTGTTGGCCTTCCCCATGATTCTTACCCACAAACACTCAACTATATCATCACTGTCATCAACTTCTACAAAGTCAAAACACTTAACATAGAGGGCTACATCACTGCCTCTCCTTCCTTGCCTATCCATTCTGAAATGTTTATACCCATCCACTGAAGCACAGCAGCTGTGTGAGTCATCCCACCATGTATCTGTGATTGCAACTATCATTTTCCAGCTTCACAATGGTTTCCAGCTCCTCCTGTTTGTTACCTGTGCTACATTTATTTGTGTAGATGCACTTTAGTTAGGCTACTGATCTACCCACTTTTTCTGGGGGAGAAACCCTAATTCCCATGTGACCCTTCTCTAGTGCTTTGAAGGTACTTGAAGGATGAGCCATGCACATACTGAGACAAAACACCAGGACACTGATGGCACTGCCAACTCCACCTGTCCCTGTTCAGCTTTTCTGGGGCCTTCCCCACCCTGCCCATGACCCAGGATCCCACTTCAGTCCAGCTTGGACCCCTCAGTCCCTGTCTGAGCTCACAGTCAAGCCATTATATGGGTCAGGGGCTCCCTCGGATTACAGGACTCCCTCTCAGGTATTGTGGAGGCCCTCATGGGGGGTAAAAGGCAGAGCCTGGCAGCCCACCCCACCCCCTAGATAGGAGTAAGGCAGCAGGGGGAAGCCCTAGCCCTGGGCAGCGGATACCTTCCTGGGGACTGCAAGAGGTCAAGGCTGCCAGCCTGTGGGTGGGGGTTGGGATCAGGCACAGTGAGGGAAATCAGTGTCAGATACATCCCCAGAATGGCCAGAAAAGACAAGAAAGAAACCATGGAGGATTATCAGACAGGTTCTCTGTGATTCATAGGCCTTTTCAGACAGTGTCATTACAACTACACTGTGTAAGATTGTTTGCTGAGCTTGGGAAATGTCTTGCTAAGAGACTCGCTTGAAGAGGACTTCACATTTTGTTGGAACACAAAAGGTAGTAACAAATAACTACAAAACTCTCTGTCTTGCTGTGTATAATGATAATAAGAATTTCAAGTTTAGGAACACTGCAGAATCATCATTAGCAGAGCTAGTTAACACAGAAGAGGCATCAGTGACTGTGCAGCTGGACTGAACTCCTTTCCTGAGGAGATGACAGTCTATGCAACCACCATTGCCAGCAATTCTCTCCCCTGTTCACTGCAGAGCTGCTCACTAGACATGTGGCAGTGGAGGATCATCCATCCTTAAAGCACTGATCCAATAAACCTTAAGTAAGTGCTACACCCTAGGAAAAACTTGGCTCCATTCTCCTCAGGTTTCTGAATCCATACCTATATGATTACTTTGGATGAGCCTATGTCTCTTGGTCTTGATAATACACTTTTATTTTAAGACTTTCTTCAGCTCATTCAACAGGAAGGAGCAGAGTGTATGGTATAAAAGTAGCTGGAGCTTGGCAAAATATATGAACCTCTTCAAATTCATTGCTAACATGTGTGTTCCACTATGAGGCTTAGTGTTTTACCACATTCAACAGCAAAACACTTAAAATATACATTTATAAATATGCATTTTGCACTTGGTCAAGTCTAGTGCTTTTATGCTTGCATTCTAGTACAGTGATGATGTTAGTCATCAGCTTTAATTTGCATTGTTCATCCTAGTCCACAATCTCTTTTGAGTGGAAAGAAATACACCTTTCCCTAGTACTTCT
The DNA here is from genome assembly GCA_032159205.1 of Eurystomus glaucurus suahelicus. Classification (NCBI taxonomy): domain Eukaryota; kingdom Metazoa; phylum Chordata; class Aves; order Coraciiformes; family Coraciidae; genus Eurystomus; species Eurystomus glaucurus. The sequence continues at coordinate 77,087 of JAVFHW010071306.1, forward strand.
CTTTTTTTTCCTGAATGAAATACAAGATCTGGAATAAATATATTTTTTGCAGTTGATTGTTTTCTCTATTCCTTATTTTATCTGTATCGTTGAAGGGTTTTTTTGGTGATGTCTCCAAACTTATAATGTATTTTCTTCACATTTAGCTATTTCTATTTCTCAAGTATTGAATTTAGAACATTTAAGTGTGTTAAACAAAGAACATACCTTAAGGATCATATGATGTGACAAGCACACCGAATACTGTACTGCACTGCTTGTACAATCTTTAAATGAAATGGTTTTTGCGTGTTTACTTGGTTGGCTGTTTTTTGTGGTAGTAAAGATAACTAGCATATATGTATACTACTGTTTAAAAGTAAGGAAGAGAAGAATGAACACTATAAAGGGAAAGAGCACAGAGCATGAGAAGGCTTTATCTTTCTACAAGGTAGGGAATACATTCTACATCATCCAACAGTGGCTGTAATATGAAATTGTGACAAGACCAGATATTCTTATAAGATATTATTTTTAGATTAAATTGAAATTCTGGGCCAGAATCTAGAATTCCCATGTAAAAATTTTTGTGCTGTTACGTACAATAATACTGTATTATCAGCATAAAACACTATGGATCAAAAGAAAATCCTACTTCATCCATCTTGGTTGTGGATTAAAATACATCCTAAGCAGTACTTTCCAGAGCCGATGCTTTTTCTTAAGGACCTCTGTCTTGGTATTTTCTGCATTTTACTTTTGACTCGCTTCATTTTATCTAAAAATACTGGGACAATTCAATCCCAATATAACTAGGGGATAATTTAGGGAAATTCTTCACTAGTATGAAAAAGATGGAATTGGCATAACTACATCTTTATTAAATGTGTTGCTGCTGCTGGTAGGACTGATAAGAAAGAAACAGAGGGTGTGATACAGTTTCATCTTCCATAAAGAAATTTCACAGAAATCTTTACACCTAACATGTAATATAAGATAGAGTTATTTCTTTGCAATCTGTATTGCAGCAAATCTCAAGAAACTGGGAGGTCACCTGAAGCTTTGAAAGACTGCCTTCATGATGTAGCTGAGTATTTGACCCATTAACTTTTATCCTTCAAGTGCTTCATGCACTATTTTCATTGGTTTCCTACTTAAAGAGTTGGTTTTATGACATCACAATGACAAAGATGATTGACAGAAGGATAGTTTACACAAGCCAAACCTTAAGAAGTAGACTTCCCATTTTTATCACAACAACGCTATTAATAGAAACAAGCAAACAAACTCAGAAAATATACGTTGGAAAACTTTGATTAGTTTTTTACAAAGTGGTTATGATTGGACCACATTGTTTCCAAATGTCATAGCTTTTTTTCTTACTATATTTGTAAGCCAACAAAGTTGATTTGACTAGAAAGAACTTCCTGAAGGAAAACTACAATATCTAATAAAAACTACCTGAACTTAAAAAATGTAAAAGAAATAGTTTTCTCTTGAGAAAACTTTGTCATGCTTTTTCATAGTTCTAAGTGATAATAAATTTATGAAAATATCCCATCAGAGAACTCATGAATGCAAAGTATGAAGAAAGCTAAGTATGAAGTTGTTAAGCTTTGCTAGGCAAAAGCTTTAAAAAAGAATGCCTTTGTGATTCTTATTATAATCACCTCAGAAGACTGTGTCTATTGATACAAAATCAACACTACTTATTAAACTAACAAAGATTGTAAGTCATAAAATTGCAAATAAAAGAGTATGTTGGTAATAATCAAAGATAGCTTATTAGCTTCAGCTGAAGGCTTTACTTTCTTAACAGTGGAAGGGAAAAATGGTATTAAAAAATTCTTTAGGATTACTTAGAAACAGAGGAAAACCAAACTAAAAAAACCCCAAACATTGAATTCAGCTGTTGTACAACTAAATTCACAAAGAATTTTTTAAATTTGGATGACAGTATTGACTTGACATGACGAAAGCATGCACAATAATTTTCCCTTCCCTGCCTTTCTCAAATGACTGGAAAGAAAAAAGCTTAAAGTATTTTTTTATCATTCAGAGATAGAGCTTTCTTTTCTCCTTGGTGCATTTATTTTCTAGAGATGAGAGTAATTTGAGGCTTTCTTCTTTATCCTTCCTTCAGCTGCCTTTTCAAATATTTTTCTGATGTATTCTCTGGTGTAGTCAGGAACAACACTGTCAGTTGTTCTGTAAAATGTGTAATATTAAAAGTGTGTAAAGTTCTGCCAGTATAGCTGCAGCAAGCTCTGTAGCTAATGACAAAATAATTGTGTGTGGGAAAACCTTTTTGAATATGAATTTTAAAGGTATTTCTTTCAGGTTCTTCTTGGAAATACCTATGGAATCATTATAAAGCAGAATTTAAATTAATGATGTTAAATATTTTTCAGGGATTCTGGTTCTCATTGTTAAAATAGCTGAAACATGTTTACTAAAATGAGAACAAATTCAACAATTTAATGTGTTGTAAATTATTTAATAAGCTATAACTTTATTAATCTGGAACCAAGATAATGAAAGTGAGTCACTGTCAAACTCCACATGACATGTCACCCTACAGAATCTGTTTCCATAGTATAAGACAATACAGCTTGTGCTACACTTTATGTCCATAGACATTTACAAGCCATCTCTTGTCTTTTAATGTTGTATTTTTGTACTATATTATATTACACAAATTTTTGGATTATATACAATATATTAAATAACTTTTAAATAAATCACTTTTATGAAGGTGTAAGATATTAAAATAAAATATAAGTATTTCTTAATTGTTACTTTGAATATTCTAAAGTTTCCTTTTCAAAATAAAGAAGATATACAAGATTTTATTGTTTAGTAGATTAGCTGTTCAATCCTAACTGTTGCAGTTCAGTTTTCAATGGATGTATCTCCATTAGCATTTTATTACATTTTTTTGTACCAAATTATTTCCTGACTATCCTTACTTATTGTGTTTTTATTCATATCACAGAGTGTTCTCACATAAAATAAACTGAAATTGTTTTGGATAAAATCCAACTGGAAGATATACTCCACAAAGCACCTAGCAGACTCCAACACCAATCCATGGTACCAACAGGGGCTATTTTGAAATTTAAAAAATCCCTGAAATCTGGGCATATGAAAGCTGGGTCGTTGACACCATGGTTTCAGTCAGTTCTTTCTCATCAGGCTAAATTCTTTGATAATATAAAAATAGCATACTAAAGGTTTTCTTCAATATTTAAGGACAAAAGACCACCCCAAAAAAAGTCATAAGAAGGGAACAGTTTTCACTATTTTGTAATAAATTTGAGTTTTAATCATTATAGTAAGATGAGAATTACGTAGCAGAAAAACTTTTACAAGGCAAAAACGTGTGATTTCTTAACTTGTTTGTGATTTCTTAACTTGTTTGAATAGACATTCTGCGTTGCAATGAACTTTATATTTAACTACTTTCCAGAGGGAGAAAAACAATCTGTTCCTCCTGACACTATTACTCAAGCTCAAAATTGGCAGCCTATGTCCTGGAATCTGGATGATGATAATAAAAGCAGGCCAGGATTCCTTAAGATTATAATGAATTACAGGCCAGTCAGCCTCACCTCCACCCCTGGAAAGATGATGGAACAGCTGATTCTGGAGTTCATCTCTAAGCATATGGAGGAAGGTTATCAGGAGTAGTCAGCATGTATTCACCAAGGTGAAATCGTGCTTGACCAATATTTTAGCCTTCTAAGATGGTGTCACTAGCTGGGCAGATGATGGGAGAGCAGTGGTTGTTGTTTACTACAACTTGAGCAAGGCTTTTGACACCATCTCCCATAACATCCTCATAAGTAATCTTAGGAAATGTGGGTTAGATAAGTGGACAGTGAGATGGATTGAGAACTGGCTGAACAACAGAGCTCAAAGGATTATGATCAGTGGCACAGAGTCAAGTTAGAGGCCTGTAGATAATGATGTTCCCCAGGAGTCAGTACTGGGTCCAGTCTTGTTCAACAACTTTATCAATGACCTGGATGAAGAGGGCAGAGTGTACCCTCAGCAAGTTTGCTGATGATAAGAAACTGGGACAAGTAACTGATACACCAGAAGGCTGTGCTGCCATTCAGTGAGACCTGGACAGACTGGAGAGTTGGGCAGAGGGGAACCCACTGCAGTTCAAGAAGGGTGAGTGTAGGGTCCTGCACCTCGGGAGGAACAACCCCATGCACCAGTACAGGTTAGGGCTTGACCTGCTGGAAAGCAGCTCTGTTGAGAAGGACCTTGGTGTCACGGTGAACAGTAAGCTAACCTTGAGGCAATAGTGTGCTCTTGTAGCCAAGAAGGGCGATGGTATCCTAGGGTGCATTAAGAAGAGTGTGGTAAGCAGGTTGATGGAGGTTCTCTGCCCTAGTGAGATCACATCTGGAACGCTGTGTCCAGTTCTGGGCTCCCCACTTAAAAAGAGACAGGGAACTACTGGAGAGAGTCCAACTGAGGGCAACAAAAATGATTTGGGGGCTGGAGCATCTTTCTTACAACAAGTAAAGTCTCTGAGACCTAGGTCTGTTTAGTCTGGAGAAGAGAGACTGAGAGGGGGTCTTATAAATTCTTATAAATATCTAAAGCATGGGTGTCAAGAGAATGGGGTCAGACTCTTCAGTGGTGCCCAGTGATAAGGCTTTCTTTGAATGATAAAGGATAAGATTAGCATAAGATTGTTTGAATTACCCAAACTGAACCTGCTTTGAGTGAAACTACAGAGAAAAAAAACCCAAACCGTTTCAGCTGTACAGAGTGAACTCAGGAGGATCACAAGTATGTCAATAACTATCAACACCATGCCAGAGTTTTTGTGTTACTGCAGACTGGGAGGACAAGAGACAATCAGCATAAAGAGAAACAAGAGAAGTTCAAACTGGACATAAGGAAAACTTTTTCCTCATGGGTACAGTCAAGCACTGGAACTGATTTGGGCAGTCTTCATCCCTGGATGTTTAGACCTGACTGGATAAAGATATGAGCAAATTTAATCTGCTCTCACAACCAATCCTGCTTTGAGCAAAAGGTGAACTAGATACTTCTTGAGGTCCTTTCCAACCTGAAATATCCTATGAACCTATAATTCCATAATATACTGTTGCATCTCAAATAACTAAATCCCTACTGAATTACTGGTTCTACCACTTCAGCAGCACATGCTGTTTGATCTGTCCTCCTCACTGCAACAGACCAACTAAATCCAACTTAAATAAACACTTAACTTATGCTAGACATTTTTGTGGGTGCGTTAACTTCATCACCCATCACAAGCAGTCATTCCTATTCGTCAGTCAGTGCTATTAGGCACATGCTTATTTTTATGCTTCTGAACACTCTGTTGCGGAGAGTAAGCCTATTCATACAAAATTAAATATTATTATAAGATTCCGGAGACTCATAGCCTAAATAACAGCCTACAAAGAATGTAACAATGAAAACTATGTCTTAAGAGCTTTTGTAGAGTTTTAAAGTGTGCATCTTCTCTGTTAACCTATTAATAATTTTTAATCATTCTTATAGTATCTTATCAGAACACTTATGAATCACTCTAATTTTTATTAAAGCTATTTATTATCTATTTTGATATTTTAACACTGTGTTCTTCAAGGTGAAAGAAGTGAAGATCTCAGGTATTATGGCACAGTCCAGTTTCTTTTAACACAAGGTGGAAACTAAAATATGAAAATTGCCCCAGTACAATCTATTTTGTGCTCCTGCTTACTAGGTCCAAATTTGCACTTTTACTATAATGAGAGAAATACAGAAGAGACCAAGCTCTTATCACAACAGAAATTACTCTTTCTGATCATAGGTGAGCTGCATATGCTATCCATACACATATACAACTATGTGTATATATATGTATACACAACCATGCCATTTTCAATATTGATCAATTTCCTTTAATGCTCTAATGCTGTTTTCTTAAAATCAGGACTGCTAAGAAGATAAAAATGTTAATTTAGTGTGCCACACAAGGTCTATCTCCTACCTTTGCTAAGTTTTAAAGGACACTGACTTTGCACAATTTTATTTGACACCAGTTCAGAGGACTCTACAGTAAAAGGCATCAGGAAAATCCGGTACAGAAACATTAGAGAATAATGTATTAAGTCTAGTTTCTTACTACAAGTAGCTACGTTCTCTGCTTTTCAAATGAAAATATTTCAAAGAAAATGGAAGGGGAGGGGAGGGAAGTGGGGGGGGGGGGAGGGGAGGGGAAGGGAGGGGAGGGGAAGGGAAGGGAAGGGAAGGGAAGGGAAGGGAATTAAAAAAGTATCTAAATTTTATAATATCATGGATATAACTGACTAGTTTCAAATTCATTGTGGAATAGTCTATTTGCAATTATTTTAATTATATTGCAAATATAAAGAAAAGAGATTGGGGGGAAAAATACATACTTTTTGTTTGTTTCCAGACCAAAGGTGGGACTTTTAAGGTGAAGGTAGCTCCCCTGATTTTAGGGAAGTTAGATATATTCAGAGCATCTGAAGATTTGACTCTACTCAAAATGCTAAGACTTCTGCTCAGGAAAATAACTCTATTTAAAATGAGCACTTAAGCATTGAATAAAATAAAGGGATAAAGTACAGACATAAAATGAAATGTGCAATCTCTTCCAGAATTAGCTGGCATGCAGCTACCACAGCTCTTATTCCTAATTACAAAGCCTTCTATTCTTTACCCTATAATGGCAATTGAGATTGACATGGATGCCTTTGCTATTAATACCCCAAAATGAATTATTTAAATGTGGCATACAGCTTTTCCTAAATCGAGGCTATTTGCTTTTCAAGTCTGACAGCATTTAAAGAATACTTATTTTATTTCGTATTTGCTCTTTTAAAATTGTCTTGTTTTTTGTCAGGGTGATAACATGATAGCAATAGTGGCAGTTGTTACTGTTACCCATTGCAAATATCAGAATTTCTTAGTACCTTCATTAAAAGTATGTTAAAAATTAATATGGGGTCTTTCAGAACTAAACAATTCGTATGTCAATTATCCACTACCTGACCTGTAACAATGCCTATTCTAAATGTTTGTAAACTAAGGATTAGCAGTATGTGTGACTGCATTGTGTTAATTATAATCTTTTTTCTTTTTGTAATTAATTTGGAATGCACCTTATTTCTGGAATGATTCCGATGGCTAAAATAGCAAGCTCACTGTCACACCAAGGGCATGCACACAAGGGCATGCACACAACCCAGTAGATATGACATTGAGACCTATGGGCTTCTGCACCTTTCAAAATGGCTGCTAGAGGTTAGCCAGGACACCGAGAGAGTCTAAAATGTTGTGAGGCAACTATGCTTTGATACCTGAATCACTTTCCTCACTTCCAAAATCATGAGAAAACCGTTTGAAAGAAACAAACAAAATTTTCAGGATAGTTTATTGATTAAAGAATGTTACAGTAAACATGAGTAAGCACTTCAAAGCAGGGAAAGGACATAATCACGTTAACCATGAGCAATTTCATTCTTTATTTTTAGGTCTTCCCATGCACAAGAAAGCAGCCTCTTATTAACACCATAAAGGATTTTATTTCAAATTCACATATATTGGTGTATTTTACAGTAGTGTTAGGGCTTCATTTTTCTTCAGTAACTTAATATAATCATAGACTCATAGAATGGTTTGAGTTGAAAGGAACCTCAAAGATCATCTAGTTCCAAGCCCCCTGCGACGGACAGGACATTTTCAATCATACCAGGTTGCTCAAAGCCCCATCCAGCCTGGCCTTGAACACCCAGGGAGGGTGCATCTGCAGCTTTTCTGGGCAACCTGTTTCAGTGTCTCACCACTCTTACAGTAAAGAAGTACTCTTACAGTAAAGAATTTCTTCCTAATATCTAATTTAAATCTACCCTCTTTCAGTTTAAAACCATTACCCCTCAACCCATCACTACATTTGCTCACAAAGAATTTCTTCCATCTTTCTTCTAGGCCTGCTTTAAGTACTGGAAGACTGCTGTAAGGTCTCCCTGGAACCTTCTTTCCAGGCTAAAAAACCTCAACTGTCTCAGACTGTGCTCATAGTGAAGGTGCTCCAGTCCCATCATGTGTGGTTCTCCTCTGGACCCATTCGAGAAGATCCATGACTTTCTTACACTGAACACAGTATTCCTGGTGGGATCTTATAAGAGCAGAATAAAGAGGGAGAATCACACTTTTGTGGGAAGTCATCAAATTTGTCAGGCACAGTTTTCCCTTAGTGAAGCCATGTTGGCTGCCACCAGTCACCTTCTTATTTTTCAGTCAGTGGGAACTTCACCAGACTGCCATGACTTCTTAAATATGATGGATGGTTACTTAGCCCCTTTCATCTACCAGTTCCCTCAGGACCTGAGGATGCATTTAATCAGATCCCATGGACTTGTTCACCTTCAGGCTCCTTAAATGGTCTTGAACCTCATCATCTCCTACAGTGACCAGTTCTTCATCCTCTCAACCCCTGCCTTTGCCTTCTGCAACTTGGCCAGTGTGGCTGGAGCGCTTGCTGGTGAAGACTGAGGCAAAAAAAATCATTGAGAACCTCAGCCTTCTCCACATCCTGGGTAACCAGGTCTCCCATTTCCTTCTGGAGAGGGCCCACTTCTTTCCTAGTCTTTCTTGAATCACTGATGTGCCTATTAGAAGCTTTTCTTGCTACCTTTGATGTCCCTGGCCAGATTTAATTCTACCTGAGCTTTGGCTTTCCTAATCTGATTCCTGGCTGCTTGGACAATTTCTCTGTATTTCCTCCCAGGCTACCTGTCCTTGCTTCCACTCTCTGTAGACTCTCTTTTTGCAACTAAGTGTGCCCAGGAGCTCCTTGTTCATCCAGACAGGCCTCCTGGTGTTTTTGCCTGAGTTCCTCTTTGTTTGGATGTGTCACTCGTGAGCTTGGAGGAGGTGATCTTTGAATATTAACCAGCTTTCTTGTGCCCCTCTTCCATTCAGGGCTTTATCCCATGGCACTCTACCAAGCAGATCCCTGAAGAGGTCAGTCTGCTCTTCCGAAGTACAGGGTGCTTGCTCAACACCTTCCTTGTTGCCCTAAGGATGTTGTATTATACCATTTCATGGTCACTGCAGCCAAGGCTGGCCCTGAGCTTTGTGTTAGCCACCAGACCCCCCTTGCTGAGTATGTGGGCATCCACATGGCGCACCTTCACAACTAGGTTCTCCACCCAAACTGCAATATCCTGACTTAATCCAGCAACCCAGATGGCTTTACCTCTGCACTTCCAGTTGCTCTCTTTCCACTGCTGCAACCACTTCCAAAAGGCATTTGCCACCATCCATGAGTCAGTGTAGAGATAAAGCCTTGGCCACCTCTCTCGCTCAGCAATATCTAAAGCAAGCTGGATGGCTTTCACCTCTGCAAACTGACTTGATTCACCCTGTCCCTCAGTAGCTTCAGTGACTCGTCGTGTGGGGCTCCACACAGCAACTTTCCACCGTCAATGTTTTCCCACAACACAATAGGACCCATCAGTTAACAGGGTATATTGCTTCTCCTCGTCTGGCAGCTGGCTATATGGTGGGGCCTCCTCAGCACATGCCTTCTTCCTCTGTGGTGACATCCCAAAATCTTTGCTCTCTGGCCAGTTTGTGATCACCTCCAATATTCCTGGGTGGCTGGGGTTCCCTATTCGAGCCCGTTGTGTTATTAGTGCGACCCACTTACTCCACGTGGCATCTGTTGCATGGTGTGTAGAGGAGTCCCTTCCTTTGAACATCCAGCCCAGCACCGGCAGTTGGGGTGCCAGGAGGAGCTGTGCTTCCGTGCTGACCACTTCTGAGGAAGCTTGAACTCCTTCATATGCTGCCAGTATCTCCTTTCAGTTGGAGTATAGTTGGCTTCAGAGCCTTTGTATCCACGACTCCAGGAGACTAGAGGTTGGCCTCAGGTCTCCCTGGGTGCCCTCTGCCAGAGGCTCCAGGTAGGATCATTCTTCCTGGCTGTGGTGTAGAACACGTTTTAAATATCCTGTCCTGCCCAGACTGGCCCAAGGGCTACTGCTTGCACAATCTCCTGTTTAATTTGTTCAAAGGCTTGTTGTTGCTCAGGGCCCCATTCAAAATCGCTCTTCTTTCAGGTCACACGGTACAGCGGGCTCACAATTGGCTGTAGTCTGGGATTTACATCCTCTAGAACCCCACAGCACCCAAGAAAGACTGAGTGTCCTGTTCACTAGTTGGCAGGGACGTGGCTGCTATTTTGTTGATCACATCCATTGGAACGTGGCAGCACCCATCTTGCCACTTCACTCCTAAGAATTGAATTTCCTGTGCCGGTCCCTTAACTTTACTTTGCTTTATGGCAAAACCAGACTTCAGGAGGATCTCAATTATTTCACTTCCTTTCTCAAATACTTCATCTGCTATGTTCCCCCACACAATGATGTCATCAATATACTGCAGGTGTTCTGGAGCCCCACCTTTCTCCAGTGCAGTATGGATCAGTCCATGGCAAATGGTGGAACTGTGTTTCCACCCCTGGGGCAATCGATTCCAGGTGTACTGGATGTCTGAGCAAGTGCTGAGATGTCCGAGCTCAGGAGTGAAATTCCAAAACACTGGGGGTGACCACTGGCCTAGGCACTTTCCCTTGCTCTCCCACACACCTTGCCACTCATAACTATCCAGCCTTAGGGCAGGTCTCTGGGTGATGGCATTGGATAAGAACCATATAACCCTAAACAGGACCTGGCAGATGTTCAGCAAAGAGAGCACTGTGAACATGCTGGCCTGGATGTTCCAAAGATAGCCCAAATCCTCAAAAGCCAAGAAGGTCTTCTCTCCTGTCTCACCCATACATGGGGTGAGACCCCTAACAAATGTCCAGGCCACGTACCGGTACAAGTTCGTCCCTCCAAGCAGTGACACAATCATTTCATAAGCTGTCAGTATCCAGTAAAGTACAATGAGGCTCTTGACACATTTCCCATAGTTGATAAACACCAACACTGGGAACACTCAGTGGATATAAGGATTAACACAGGATAACCAGAAAAACAAATTGTTCTTATTCAATATGTATATATATATATGTATATAAACAGAAAATTGTGATTAACACAAATTTTAACACACTCTGATCAGATTCTGTCCTTATCTCAGCCTTCCGGGCCCCACATTGGGCCACAAAAATGCTGTGGTTGTTTAGGCCCTGCCAGGGTCTGAGCACCTCATGCCACTGCTCCCCCACCGCCGGGCAGGAAGGGAAACAGGGAAAGCACAAAGCCGTGGGTTGAGATAAGGAGAATTTAATAAGATAACGCACAAGAAACAATCAGAACAACAACAACAGCAACAATTGTGAGAAAAACAATGTACAAAACAAGCAAGACCAAGCATAGCACTGAGAAGAACCGTAGCTGGGGGGCATGTTATCAAATAGCCTGGCTGTGGCTCCCTCCCAGCTCCTGCTGGAAATTAGCCCTGGCCTAACAAGGACAACGGTATATTTACATTATCAGCAGGTATGTTCTTAGGTGTACTTCAAGGTGTGAGACAGTTCACTATTGAACTCATTGAAGTGCACATCATGTCCAGTGTAAGTTTCTATTAATAATGAGGAAAAGAAGTAGATGGAAAATGGGATGAAATGTATCTTGGATTCACCAAAAGCAGATCATGCCAAACTAACCCAATAGCTTTCTTGATAAGATAACTGATTTTCCACACAAGGGAAATGCAGTAGATCTAATCTGTCATGACTTCAGAATAGCTTTTGCTACAGTGCCACTTTCAAAATTATTTGTTAAGATGGTATTGTTGGGAATTAGTACAGGAGTTGTAAGGTGGAAATAGGTTGGTAGAAAACAAGATAGAAGATGAACTATCCTAAAAGTAAGGATATTGTGCTGAAAGGAGTTATCCAGAAATTTGTGTTGAGGCCAATCTTTTCATTGATGGTCTTGATGCAAAAATCTCTGCAAACATTTGTACATATTCTCAACGTAAACAGTCTGCAAAGAAAATTGAGAATGCTTTATGTGCCTCCAGAATACGATTAGACCCTATGATTTCCAATGCACTCACAAAAGAAGCAGAGAACTAACGTCTCTCTAGGAAGATATACAAGGAAGTTAAATGACAAGTTGGGTACAAGATTTTTTACATGGGGTAGGTTTCTCTCCACCTTACTAGACAGTGTAACCACAAGGCTCATTACATCCAGCAGGGGGAAAAAGAGTTTAATGGTGGATAAAAAGTAATGATAGTACTGCAGCATGTTGCTGAAATGATATTATGGTCCCAGCCCTCCTTTCTACATCTTATTTTTCACATTAAAACTTTCCAAGCCTTATAATTTCTTTTTTGCCAGAGTTTTATGTGTGAAAAGATCTTCAGCAATGTCTTTGCTTGTACTCTAGCTTACCCTCCAAATCGCCTTGTGATACTGCAGATCTTAGCAGGTGACAGGTAGCTTCTGAAAACTTACTCTAAAATGAGATGAAGATGCAAAAGAATTAACCTTAGGTTATGTGAAAAATAGAAGAAACGTGGAAATGCAGATTCTCCATTAATACATTTCTTGTAAACAATTACATTTGTTGCACGACAGAGCACTGGAACAAGCTGCCCAGAAAGGTTGTGGAGTCTCCACTTTAATGTAATAACCAAAAAAGTACTCTCAAACATATGCGGGGTGTTGGGTAGCATCCATGTAACAATTTGCTGTACATGGTCTCATTCATAAACTACAGATCTCTCTCAGATACTTTCAGCAGCTTAAAAGGCAACCTCAAGAATGCCAAGAGGTATATACCAAGAGAATACCAATAGGATGACCTGTCCTACCCTAATCAGAAGACATCTCTTCAGAGGAGGTTGATAGGACTATAAGCAGAAGTGTCCACTAACTATTCCTTGAAAAACATACCTTAATTCTACCTCGATTTCAGTTTAATATTGTCAATATTGTCATGGTTTAACCCCACGTGGCAACTAAGTACCACACAGCCGCCTACTCACTCTCCTTTGGTGGGATGCAGGAGACCATCAGAAAAATAAAAGAGAGAAAACTTGTGGGTTGAGATAAAGGCAATTTCATAGGTAAAGCAAAAGCTGTGCACACAAGCACAGAAGAATGAGGAATTCATTCACTAGTTCCCATAGGCAGGCAGGTGTTCGGCTATCTCCAGGAAAGCAGGGCTCCATCACGCATAATGGTTACTTGGGAAGACAATGCCATAACCCCAAATGCTGTGTGTCCGTGTCCGTACCCCCACCCTCACTTCCTTCTTCATGCTGAGCATGATGTCATATGGTAAAGAATATCCCTTTGGTCAGTTGGAGTCAGCTGTCCCAGCCATGTCCCCTCCCAACGTCCCGTGCACTCCACTGGTGGGGTGCCGTGAGAAGCAGAAAGGCCCTGACATTAAGCATTGCTCAGCAGTAACTAAAATGTCCCTGAATTGTCAACACTGTTTCCAGCACAAATACAAATCATAGTCCCATACCAACTACTACGAAAAAAATTAACTCTACTACAGCCAAAGCCAGTACAAATATATTTCTGGAGTATTGAGCTTGCTTCATATTCTCATATTGCTTTCCTATTACAATAAATTGATCTATATTATACAGTTTCATTTTTCATGTGGCAAATGAAAAACACACATGCTTCAGTATTGTTTGTAGAGCTATTTGTAACCATGTAAAGATATAAATTGATTCTTTTTACCTTTATTATATCTTTATGGAATAGTAAGTTGATTATTAGATCATAATTGCCAGTTTCCATCTCTATGACTAAATTTCCTATGTAATCATAGATAAATACTAGCTTGATAGACGCAAAGAAGTCATAGCTCCACTCATGCATAATGTTACGACTGCCATTCCAGTGTTGCACTTCTTGTTATCATAACAATTGCCATTGATTTATTGGGCTTTTTCATAGCCAATGATTAGCCTCCTAAACCACACCAACAAAAATTGTATACACCCAAAAAGTGAGTGGTGAAAAAATCTTTCATTTCTTCTTAGATGTTTTAGAAGATTAAAACTATTTTATGTGACCTTCACATTTTTAACTAGGGCATTGTTTACAATTTTTGTACAATACCTAGGTTATGTAATGTGCTTCACAAAAAACTGGAAAGGCAAAGTCTATGTTTACAGAACTTTACAGCCTTTCATCCAAGGCTTAACAAAGCAGTAAAGGAAGGAAATCTGCAAAATGATTTTGTTTGCAACAAGAAGCATTTCTCTTAAATGGCAACAAAGAACCAGAAAAAATGGCAGCAACATTGGCATTGCAGCACCAAATTTGACTTGTTCTCTCTATCTTTAGATATTATTATTACACATGTAGATCATTGGAAAATAACCTAGTGTAGTCAGGATCTCTTTGGTATCAAAACAAGTATTTTAAGGATGATCACTAAACATGCAACAAGGTCCAGCATAGCACCTTTTCTCATTGGCTCCTCTACCACTTGGAGAAGGAAATTGTCATGAATGCATTCCAGGAATCTCCTGTATTGCTAGTGCCCTGCTGTGCTGTCCATCCAACAGACATCAGGGTGGTTGAAATCCACCATGAGTACCATAGCTTATGAACATGAAGCCACTCCTATCTGCTTGTAGAGCTCAATCATCCTGTTTAGGTGGCCTGTAGCAGACTGTGATATCACCTTCCTCTGCCTTCCCTTTAACCCTGACCCATAAGCTCTCTGTCAGCTCCTCCTCCATCCCCAGCCCAAGGTCCATGGACTCCAGCTGGTCATTGACATAGACGTCAACCCTCTGTCCTCTTCTTCCCTGCCTATCTTTCCTAAAGAGCTTGGATCTATATATTCCCATGGTCCAGTTATAGGAGCCAGCCCACCACATCTCAGTGATGGCAATAACATCATAGCCCTGTTGGCGTGCACA
>JAVFHW010071308.1:0-28843 GCA_032159205.1 Eurystomus glaucurus suahelicus
CTGACGTCATCGAAACAGTCCAGGTCTGCCAGTCGGGCATCGTCGCCGTTCCACGGAGACCATTGCCAAACGCCGAAAGGACACACGCATGCACACACACGCACCATCCACACATACAGGTCGTATTTTGACATAATTAAGTCCTTATTTGCCCTTATCTCTCAGTGGGTGAGAGAGGGAGTGAATGGGTGGGCGTGGTCTTCTTTAATATTGTAATATTTCCATAGAGTAAATAAGGTTTTATTAGAATATGTTTAGTAATAAACTTGTTAGATACTTCTTTCGGTCTCCATGTTTGCTTATGAGCCTGGTGAGGAGATGTCCCAATTTACCCTCAACCCTTCTCCCTTTGGGAGGTGGTCGGACCTTTGCGCGCCCGACCGCGACATCTTGGCGTAGTCGGCAGGATGATCCTGACCGCGACATTTTGGTGTAGTTGGCAGGATCCT
Organism: Eurystomus glaucurus suahelicus; assembly: GCA_032159205.1. Classification (NCBI taxonomy): domain Eukaryota; kingdom Metazoa; phylum Chordata; class Aves; order Coraciiformes; family Coraciidae; genus Eurystomus; species Eurystomus glaucurus. The sequence goes on from JAVFHW010071308.1 coordinate 450, forward strand.
CCCGACCGCGACATCCTGGAAACGGCGAATAAGCAGTATAAGAAAGAAAAGAAGTAAAGAGATAAAAGAATCAAGTATTTAGTAAGTTTCTATTCCATGCTGGAATGTCCCTGGATCTTTCAGTTGGTGCCAAGAAAATGAGGACCACAGGGTGGTTAACCATGGACATTTAAAACACGGCATCAAAACTACAAAGAGAAAAAGATGGGTCATTCTTATAGGTGAGTCCCTTCTGGAGGGAACAGAAGGCCCAATATGCGGAACGGACCCACTTCTTAGGGAAGCCTGCTGCCTCCCTGGGGCCAAGGTTAAAGACGCGGCAAAAAACTTCTTACCTTGGTAAGGCCCTCAGATTGCAGGCTGCCCAGGGAGGTTGTGGAGTCTCCTTCTCTGGAGACTTTCAAGACCCCGTCTGGATGTGTTCCTGTGTGACTTTGCCTAGATGAACCTGCTTTGGCAGGGGGGTTGGACTAGATGATCTCTTGAGGTCCCTTCCAATCCCTACTATTCTGTGATTATGTGATTAGTACCCTTTATTGGCTTTTTAGGTAGACAGTGATGAGCTCACAATAAGAAGTATGAGGGTAATGAAGAGAGACTTCAGGGCCCTATGATGACTGGTGAAGGGACCAGAAGCACAAGAGGTGTTCTCCTATATCCCCCCAGTTGTGTACTACAATGAGGGGAGAAAAAGGAAGAACCAGTAGATCAATGCCTGGCTCCAAGCCTGGTGTCACCAGCAGGACTGTGATCATGGATCAGTTTACATGACACCATGCCTGCTGGTGACAGATGGGATACACCTGTCTCAAAGTGAGAAAAAGGTCTTTGCAGAGGAGTTGGCTGGGCTCCTTGAAATATTTGAAGGGGGAAAGGGATAAAACCAGGCTTGCTAGAGACAAGGTTACTGATGCATTAGAAATCATGGTAGCAGCTGGGAATGGTCAGGTAGGAACTAGGCCTTCTCCCCTCCAAAGGGTAATGGGATCAATAGCCCAACTGAAGTGTACCCACACCAATGCATGCAGGATGTGCAACAAACAGGAGAAGCTGGAAGCCTTTGTGCAACTGCAAAACTATGGGCCTGGAGAAGGATCATGGGAAAGCAGGAGAGCATGTGAAGTGCAAGGTAATGGAATTCCAGATAGTAAGTGAGCTTTTTCCTCAATTAAGTCCCAGAAATGCCTGTACACCAACACAGGCAGTATGGGGAATAAACAGGAAGAACTAGAGATCTGGGTGTGGTCACACAGCTATGATCTCATTGCAGTTACAGAGACATGGTAGGATAGCTCAGATGACTGGAATGCTGTCATGGATGGCTGTGTACTTTGTAGGAATGATGGACCAGCAAGGCGAGGTGGTGGAGTTGCTCTGTATGTACAGGAGCAACTGGAATGTATCAAGCTTTACCCAGCAGGGGATGAAAAGCATGTTGAAAGCTTTTGGGTAAGAATTAAGGGGCAGGCTAATAAGGGCAAGGCTGTTGTGGGTGTTTACTAGAGGCCAGCAGACCAGGAAAAGGAAGTTGATGAGGCCTTCTACAGACAGCTAGAAGTAGCCTGAAGATCACATGACCTAGTGTTCATGGGTGACTTCAATCACCCTAATATTGCTGGAAAGGCTACACAGTTAGGCACACACAGTCCAGAGGGTTACTACCGTGCATTGATGATAACTTTCTGATGCAGGTGATGGAGGAGCCAATGAGGACAGGTATGCTTCTGGACCATGTACTAACAAAGAAAGAAGGTGTGGTTGGGGATGTTAAGGTTGGAGGCAGCCTTGGCTGCAGTGACCATGAGATGGTGGAGTTCAAGGTCATATGAGGAAGAAGCAGGGTAATAAGTAGGATTGCAGCCCTAGACTTCAGGAGAGCTAACTTTAACCTATTCAGAGATTTACTTGGAAGAATCCCATGGTCTAGAACGCTGGAAGGTAGGGGAGCCCAAGAGAGCTGGTTAATATTCAAGCGTCACTTCCTCCAAGCTGGAGATCAGTGCATTCCTTGAGTAAAAAAGTAGATGAGGCAGGAGACCTGCAGGGATGAGCAAGGAGCAGCTGCAAAAACTCATATGAAAGAAATAAATTTACAGTATGTGGAAAAAGTGACTGGCCACTTGGGAGGATTATAGGAATGTTGTCAGATTCTGTAGGGGATGTGACAAGGAAGGTCAAGGCCCTCTTGGAAATAAATCTGGCAAAAGATGTAAAAGACAACAAGAAGGGCTTCCTCAAGGACATCAGTAGCAAAAGAAAGACTAGACAAAATGTGGGCCCACTACTGAATGAGATGATAGCCCTGGTGACAGAGGATACAGAGAAAGAAGAGTTGCTCTTTGCTTCAGTCTTTACTGCTAAGACCAGCCTTCAGGAATCCCAGTCCCTTGAGGTAAAAGAGAAAATCTGGAGAAAGGAAGACTCTCCTTTGATCCATAAGGATTGGATTAGAGATCATTTAGTCAAACTGAACACTCAAAAATCCATGGGCCCTGATGGGATTCACCCACAAGTGCTCAGGGAGCTGGCTAATGTTGTTGTATGCCACTCTCCATCATTTTTGAAAGAGCAGGTGCCTGAGGACTGAAGGAAAGCCAATGTAACTCCAGTCTCCAAAAAGGGCAAGAAAGAGAACCTAAGCAATTACAGACTAGTCAGCCTACTCCATCCCTGAAAAGATGATGGAACAGCTCCTTCTGGATGTCATCCAAGCACATGAAGGAAAAGAAAGTTATCAAGAGTAGTCAGCATGTATTCACCAAGGGGAAATCATGCTTAACTAATTTGACAGCCTTCTATGATAATGTGACTAGCTGGGTAGGTGAGGGGAGAGCTGTGGATGTTGTCTGCCTTGACTTCAAGAAAGCTTTTGACAGTCTCACACAACATCCTCATAGGGAAGCTTCGGAAGTGGATGCAGAGTCCAGTTGGAGGCCTGCAGCTAGTGGTATCCCCAGGGGTCAGTACTGGTCCAGTCTTGTTCAGCATCTTTGTCAATGACCTGGATGGAGGCATGGAGTGTAGCCTTAGCAAGTTTGCTGATGATAAAAAACTGGGAGGAGTGACTGACACACCAGAAGACTGTGCTGCCATTCAGCAATTCCTGGGGAGGCTGGAGAGTTGGGCAGAGAGGAACTTAATTAAATTCAACAAAGGCAAATGTAGAGTCCTGCACCTGGGGAGGAATAACCCCATGCACTGGTGCAGGTTGGGTGTTGACCTGCTGGAAAGCAGCTCCATGGAGAAGGACTTAGGGGTCCTGATGGACAACAAGTTAACCATAAGCCAGCAATGTGCCCTTGTGGCCAAGAAGGCCAATGGTACCCTGGGGTGCATTAGGAAGAGTGTGACCAACAGTTCTAGTATGGTTCTCCTCCCTCTCTCCTTTGCCCTGGTGAGGTAACATCTGAAGTACACTGTGTCCAATTCTGGGCTCCCCAGTTCAAAAGAGACAGGGAACTACTGAAGAAAGTTGAATGAAGGGGTCTACGAGGATAATTAAGTGACTGGAGCATCATAAGAAAAGGCTGAGAGCCCCGGGTGTGTTTAGCCTGGAGAACATAAAACTGAGAGGGCATCTTATGAATGTTTATAAATATGAAGGGTGGGTGTCAAGAGGATGGGTCTAGTCTCTTTTCAGTGGTGTTCAGTGATAGGATGAGTGGCAATGGGCAAAAACCCAAACACAGGAAGTTCCACCTCAACATCAGGAAAAACTCCTTACTCTGAGGGTAACAGAGTACTGGAACAGGCTGCCCAGAGGGGTTGCGGAGTCACCTTCTTTGAAAAGATTAAAAACCGCCTGAATGTGTTCCTGAGTAACCTGCTTTATGTGAACCTACTTTGGCAGGGGGGTTGGACTAGATGATCTCAGGAAGTCCCTTCCATCCCCTACCATTCTGTGGTTCTGTGATTCTGTGGTTTAGAGTAATTGCTCATTGGCAGATGACTTCTTGGCAGAGGCAAAGTAGAATTTAGTTCTTCAGTACGCTGCCTTCTTCATGACTATCTCATAGAGGACTTTTTGTATTTTCACTGATTAGAAATTCAGCAGAATTATATTCTGTCGCGTAGGCAAATTGGTAACAATTGGAAGTCCTTTAAAAATTGATTGAATTTTGCTAGCATTGTAAGAATAACTGGAATGCTATAAAGATAGATGCCATACTGTCAAAATCTACCATTTTGACTTGCTAGGTGTTTATTTCGTCTGTTGTGGCTTTTCATGTGTATATTTAAAAACACATGTTCTGACAGTATTTACAACATAATGCTTTCTTTTTACCTCTGAACATAGACAAATTTCAAAATATCAGAAAAATTCTGTTTTCACTCTCAAATTTGATTCTAATTGTAATGACCCACAAGAGAAATCCAGCAGAAAACTTCATTGATCTGTTTAAATGGTGAACTTTCCTAAACCAAGTGCCTGAATTTTCAGTATTGACATGCTTTTAGCCTAGTTCTCTGAGTTCAGTATACAGATATAACGAGAACACCAGACAAAACACTGTCATAGATTATATTCAATGCTCTTTCTCTTTGTGTGTTTACAGTGACTGGAAGACACATTCTGTCTTGTGGCTAGTTTTTACTATCTAGTACAAAATAGAAAGACAGTGATCTTTGAAGAGAATACAGCAGGAATAAGAATCTGCCCAACGAACAAGTACTGATATTTCCTTATCTGAAATAAAAAACAGTTTTCTTTAGTGTGATTTCTCCAGACCGTGATGAAAAATATCCATCCTTAACATTTCTGGAGCAGCAGGATGGGCACAATTCTTTGTAAACACCTTCATTTGGTGATGAGTTTGCAAGCAGGCAAGTTTACATGAGGTTTTTTGTGTATGCATCTCTAAATTAGCTTAAATAGATTTGGCCCTTTGGCTCACATTTATTTGATACTCGTAGGGAAGAACTCAGGTAACAAAGGAGTGTTTTCTTTTCTGCCTTGCATGTCTTAGCTAACAGCAACACTCTTAACCTCACATAGAAATAAGTAAACTATCAAAAATCACTCGAAATCCTCTTGTGTAACCAGAACCATCAATATACACGTTTTGATCTGTGTTTTTAAAAATACATGTTCACTTCTGCTACCTCACAATCGGTGGCAAATTTTACAGTTGCTTTGCAGTTTTCAGCTACACAGGGATCTGATTTCTTCCAGTGGTATTAAAAAAACTCATAGCTACCTTGTTATGTGTAAACATTAGACATGCCTGACATAATCATAGAAAAGTTACTGATTAATAGTTAATTTTCTTCCGTATTCACAAAACATTCCTTAATCGTAGCCTAATTCTCATGTATTTGCTATTTCCATATATTGTGAAAATGATGGCATGGATGCATCCAGTGTTCAAAGTATTTACATGCTCCCTCTGTAGGAGCGTTGAGGTTACATGGTTAATTGCTAAGTCACTTAGTAGTCTCTCTAGTTGCTGATTGGATACATAAACTTTTACAAAAAATATCAATTTATACAAGTGTGCAGAAATAGAATATAGTAAGAATATGAGTCAGTTGACTAAAGGACTTTTGATATCAGATAAACCACAGTTTATTGTTCTTTCAGTAAATTCAAGATACACTTGTTCAAAATTACATTACTTGGAAATTAGCAATAAGATGCAGAGCTTTCCCACTGTGATCCTTAATTTAAGACCTACATGATTTAATTTCATTATTATTTTTCTGTTATTCACTGCTGAAGAGGACCAGCTTTATTTTGAAAGCATCTGACCCCTACCTACCTGTCTTCTAGCAGAAATAGTTTTTTACTCCTTGATATCAGTGTTTCAGAAGCCAAAAATCCTTCCTGTCTATCAAAGTGTCATAAATGCAGGAAGAGCTATATATAGTTGTTTCATACAACAAGAATATAGCTTATTTAGTTGAGAAATTAAAGCAGATAGATAGAAAAATTTAACTCTTTACACTTATTCTAAGTCATGTATTCAGTTTTAGACAAGAGTATTTAACAAAATAAATGCTGTTTCTATATGATTTATAGAATTTAACTACTTAACTTCTGAATGTCAAGATTTAAAGGCTCTCCCTGCACATTTATAATTTTTTTTTATTTTATTGAAAGTATGCAGTGCAATGAACATGTCACAATTTCTTGTTTAAGTCTGAATAGGCTTCAGAAAAGAGAATTTACATTACTGTTCTTTATCTCAATTAAACTGCGCTATTATTTCAAGTGTGCACTACTTCACTAGTGTTTGGTGTATGAACTCTTCTATAGAAGCCACTATTTGAAAAATTATCTTCATATCTTTCTATTTTCATTTATTGTGTGTACTTACACAGAAGCCTAATAAGAGACCTGATCAAACTTAAATAGACAAACTTGTCACAGAAAATGTGACTTATTAGGATGTCAGTTAAGTATTTGAAATGCAGCCGTTAATAGAACGTCCACTTCCTCTCTTAGGTTACACTCGTTTCTTGGTGTTTAATTGGCATTATCCACACAAAACTTCTAAGGTGAAGATCCATGTGGGAGTCCAGATTTGGCAGTGAGGCAACCTAGCCTGCGTGCCTTGAAATTAATGAAAACCCACACAGTAAATGTCCTATCTTCCAATGCTGTCTCGGTTGTCTTCTCCATTTTCCAGCCCTTTTAACTACTCGTTCCCCACTCACATCTTATGCATCTGCAATGACTGTCAATGTACTCTTTTTTCAAATTACTTGATTTTTGTAGTATAGTTATACTGAAATATCATGCAAAATTTGATTTAAAGGGTTAAAAAGCCCAGAACTTTGAGTAAGCACAGAGAATAGTAAAAATATTCTGAAACTCACATACTTCCATTTCCCAAATACATTCTTTAGAGTCTGACCATAAAGGATGTTATTTGTAAACAAGAGAAGTCATTAATTTAAAAAAAAAAAAAAAAAGTTTTACAATGATCATTTCACTGTAATTTTCATCACTTTTAAGTAGCACAGAGGATGACAAAGACTTCAGTTGTTAAATAGTTTCACTCTGGAGAATGCTATAGATATCTACCAGAGAGACGTACAGAAACTTTGCTATTCTTGTAAAAGTTGGCATAAGATATTCACGTACCCTTTCAAAACTTACAGGACCTAACTGCTGCTGCCTTTGAAATGTTCTCTGATGGCCTTTATGCTAGAAGCTCAATACAAAAATAGATTATGTCAGTGAGAAATACCAGGTTAAAAAAAAAGAAAAAGATAATATATTACTATAAATATCATAGACTTCCACTTAGCAGTTAAGGCTGGGAATGAGGAGACCTGAAGGGAAAGTTGGAAAAGCCTCTGACATACAGAACATGTGGCAGGCCAGAGAGATATTTGAAGGCTAAGGTCAAGCATAGACAGCTTCCAAGTGACAACAGAAGTCACGGAACAAATATAAAATACATTGTGTAGTTACTTGAGGCTAGTTAGTCTAGGGTAATGTTTACAAGAACTGATAATAATATATAAGAATTGTAGACTTCCATATTTTCTCTAGGTCAAATTTTCATCTTTTCCAATATTTAATATCTGACTTCGTAATGTTTGTTAAGAATTGAAGTAAAAAATTGCTAATGTAAATATCTGGTAATTACTTTGACATTGCTAAAATTTTCCAGATTATAATGCATTTATTGTAGATGTTTTGTCTGATTCTTCATGGTCTTCCAAGCAAGCTTTAAAATAAAGTGCTCTTGTTAGCTGAAATGCACTTTTTAGATATAAAGAATAACCCCAATATTATATGTTCATCACGTGTTTGGGGTTTTTTTTCTTCCTGATTAGTATGATTCCCAGATTAGTCTACCAATATCAATGGGACAGCACCAGTGAGCCTGCATGTCCTTCAACTTGGATCTTTTCTGCTTACAAGTTACTGTAACAGAAAAAATGTTACTGTCTGTGCTGAAGCTGGGTGGAACTGTTGATCCACCTGAGGGTAGGGAGGCTCTGCAGAGGGGTCTAGACAGACTGGACTGATGGGCCAAGACCAATTGTAGGAGTTTCAATAAGGCCCAGTGCCACTTTGGCCACAACAACCCCGAGCAATGCTACAGGCCTGGGGAGGAGTGGCTGGAAAGCTGTTCAGCAGAGAGGGACCTGGGGGTGTTGATTGAGAGTCGACTGAACATGAGCCAGCAGTGTGCCCAGGTGGCCAAAAAGGCTAACAGTATCCTGGCCTGTATCAGTAATAGTGTGCCCTTTAGGACCAGGTAAGCAATTGTGCCCATGTACTTGGCACAGGTCAGGCCACATCTCAAGTACACCAGAAACTGGAAATTGGAAATATGATAACACAGGACATAAATATCAAAAAAGAAAAGAAAAAATTTCTCTATCCGGCTTGGGGTGCAAAGGGAGCACATCACTCCTGCCAAGCGCCACCCCACCCCCCCCACCCTGTTGCTGATGGAGAGGAGTGAGGAGGAGCGGGGGGAAGCCGAAATGAGCCCCCCCGGAGAAGCCAAGCAGCCAGGGAAGCAGCCGCTGCTCCAAGAAACTCTAAGAATCTGAGAGGGAGGAAGAAGCTGGCTGCGAGTTGTGCAATCGCTGCTGAGAGTTGCGCAATAGCCACCGCCACTGCCGTGAGCCGCCGCCACGAGCCAAAACTGAAAGAATCCAGAAAAAAAGCTGCAAGCTGCAGCAAGAAGCTACAGTTGGCAAAAGCCGCTAGCCGCTGCGCTGGAAGCCTGCACCGCTGCATGGAGAAAAGCCACTCCAAGCTGAGAGCACTGCACCAAAGAAATTGCGACAAGAAGCCGCCGAAAGCCACACCACAGAAAGCCGTGTCACCAGAAAAGCTGTATCTCCAGAAAAGCCGCGCCAGAAAAGCTGCGCCAAAGAAACTGTGCCAAAAACTGCTGATGTCACTGAAACTGCCCAAGTCTGCTGGTTGGGCGTCGTCGCCGTTCCACGGGGACCATTGCCGAATGCTGAAAGGACAGATGACAACACATGCACGCACACACACGCACCATCCACACATACAGGTCATATTTTGGCATAATTAAGTTATTACTTGTCCTTATCTCTCAATGGGTGAGAGGGGGAGTGAGTGATTGGACGTGATGTTCTTTAATACCGTAGTATTTTCATAGAATAAATAAGGTTTTATTCAAATAGATTTAATAATAAACTTATTGAATACTCTGTTGGTCTCTGTATTTGCCTACGAGCTTGGTGGAGAGATATTCCACTTTGCCCTGGATCCCTGTCCCTTTAGAAGGTGGGTCGGATGTCTGCGCACCGACCATGACAAGGTCTCTTCTAATCTAGGCAATTCTGTGATTCTGTGATTCCTGTGTGTCCAATGTTAAAACCCAGTAATTATTATTTTTCCTTGGTATTTAACTTCTGGAGGGTACTTGTCATACAGAGAGTAATAATGAGAAATCTCTAGTCATAATTAGCTTTGGAAGCATATGGTTGACATCTGAACTCAGATGTCTTCATTAAGGTTCAAAATGTTCAAAATCACTCCTAGATTGCATGATAGTTGAGTACATTGTTCATATCAGAGAGTTGGCTGGAAAACACATTAATCTATTGCAGTCTTCATATCTGACTCTTTCACATGCAGAGGGAAAGGAAAGAAAAAGGGTCAAGAAGGATACAAAGCAAAGGATGCAAAGGTACCCTGCTGAGGAATTGATCTGGGATCTGTTTAAAAGCTAAAAATATCCATGGTCCACTTGCAAAACCTTGCACCTCTGTAGCCCTGGTGAAAGCTTGGCTGCCTTCAGTTATAGAAGAATTATGCCGTAAACCCGTTAGGTCACTATGGATTAATTTACTCGTGAAATCAAAGGGCATGTTCATTTCATACAACTATCATATAGGAACTCTTGATATCCACATAAAACTCGCTGTATTTGTTGGTTATAAAGTACTAAGAAATTCAAAGAGTTACAGCCTTTACATGCCAGTCACAAGTAATATGCATTCATATGTCAACTTCATTAAAGTCTACAGAGAGTGGAAGTGAGAACAGGTAGCCTGGGAGGAATACAAAAAGTTGTCTGAGTAGCCAGGGATCAGGTTAGGAAAGCTAAAGCCCAGAGAGAATTATATCTGGCCAGCGACATCAAGGGTAACATGAAAAAATTCTACAGCTACATCAGTAAAAAAAGGAAGGCTAAGGAAGAAGTGGGCCCTCTCCAGAAAGAAACAGAAGCCCTGGTCACAAGGGATATGGACAAAGCTGAGGTACACAATGACTTTTTTGCCTCCGTCTTCACTGGCAAAGGCCAGTGAGACACATTGCCCAAGTTGCAGAAGGCAAAGTCAGGGTATGGGAGAAGGAAGATCTAGCAGCTGTAAGTAAAGATCAGGTTCAAGATCATCTAAAGAACCTGAAAGTATACAAGTCCACGGGACACAATAACATCCATCCATGGATCCTGAAGGAACTGGTAGACTAAGTTGGTAATCTGCTTCCCATCATATTTGAAAAGCCATGGCAGTCAGGTGAAGTTCCCACTGACTGGAAAATATAACCCCCAATTTCAAAAAGGTTAAACGCGAAGACCTGGGCAACAACAGGCCAGTCAATCTCACCTCTGTACCCTGCAAGATCATGGAGCAGATCCTCCTGACGCCTCCACTAAGGCACAGGGAAAATCGGGAAGTAGTTTGTGGCAATCAGCATGGCTTCACCAAGGGCCTGACAAATTTGGTAGCCTTCTATGGTGCAGTTACAGTGGAGAAGGGAAGAGCAACTGACATAAAACTATCTGTATTGTGCTGTGTTTAACACTCTCCTGCAAAGCATCTTTGTCTCTAAATCAGAGAGGCATGGATTTGATGGATGGACCACTTGGTGGATAAGGAATTAGGTGGATGGTGACACTCCAAGGGTGCGTGCGTGTTCCTGTAGTTAAGATTTGGTTTAACGGTGGCTTTTCAGGCCACAGACCTTGGAGAAAGGCCAAGCAGGAACTGCTATGGCCTATTTCGTATTTTTTTTAGGTGTATGTTTTATGGCGGGGGCGTTGGCGGTTGCGTCTAACCCTTCGCCGTATTATGGGGTTGTAGGGTTGGTGTTGGCGTCTGTTGCTGGGTGTGGGTGATTGATGAGTTTAGGCGTGTCTTTTGTAGGGTTGGTGCTGTCAATGGTTTGGTGTCCAAATGGAGACCGGTAATAAGTGGTGTTCCTCAGGGACTGGTACCAGGACCGGTGCTGTTTAACCTCTTTGTCAGTGACATGGACAGTGGGATTGAGTGCACCCTCGGCAAGTCTGTGGACTACACCAAACTGTGTGGTACAGTCAACACACTGGAGGGAAGGGGAGCCATCCAGAGGGACCATGACAGGGTTGAAAGGTGAGCCCATACCAAACTCATGAAGTTCAACAAGGCCAAGTGCAAAGTCCTGCACCTGGGTCAGGGCAATCCCAAGCACAAATAGAAGCTGGGTGGAGTATGGATTTAGAGCAGCCCTGAGGAGAAAGGCTTGCAGGTGCTGGTTAACTAAAAGCTCAACATGAGCCAACAAAGTGTGAATGCAGCCCAGAAAGCCAGCCGTATCCTGGGCTGCATCAAAAAGAAGCATGGCCAGCAGGTTGAGGGGGGTGATTCTCTCCCTCTACTCTGCTCTCATGAGACCCCACCTGGAGTACTGCATCCAGATCCGGAGCCCCCAACACAAGGAGGCCATTGGCCTGTTGGAGCCGGTCCAGCAGAGGGCCGTAAAGCTAACCAGAGGGCTGGAACACCTCTCCTACAAGGACAGGCTGAGAAAGCTGGAATTGTTCAGCCTGGAGAAGAGAAGGCTCCCAGGAGACCTTATTGAAGCCTTCCACTATCTGAAGGGGGCCTACAAGAAAGCTGGGGAGGCGCATTTTACAAGGGCTTGCAGCGATAATGGGTGATGGGTTCAAACTGGAAGAGGGTAGATTTAGATTAGAAATTAGGAAGAAATTCTTTGCTGTGGGGGTGGTGAAACACAGGACCAGATTGCCCAGAGAAGTTGTGTTCAAGGCCACAAGTGTGTTCAAGTTGGATGGGGCTTTGAGCAACCTGGTCTAGGGGGAGGTGTCCCTGTCCACAGCAGTGGGGTTACAACTAGATTATCTTTGAGGTCCCTTACAACCCAAAACATTCTATGATTCTATGATTCTGTGATTCTACAATTCTATGATTCTATAATTCTATGATTCTATGTTTCTATGTTATTATGATTCTATGATTCTCTGTTATTATGATTCTATGATTCTATGATATAGGCAGAAAATTCTCACCTGTAGGTATTTCATACTTTCACAGAAACACAAGACAGATGATGAAACACTGAAGACAACAGTATGCATTTAGAACAATTGAGCTTTGTTATGCTGTGAAAGGTGAAAAAAAGCACTCAGAAGTAATTTGCAGATGGATAGTAAGCACACTAACTTATTCAAGCTCAGACAAGTGAAGTAGCAATGTAGGGAATATTTTCTAAGGAAATGAAGTAAAACTCTTCAGAAGTGCATGCAGACTACACTTTTTGTATCCCAGCATACAAATTCATGTGCTTAGGGCCTACCAAAAACAAGTTTGTGCCTATGTATCAGTTTATGGACTGAGCTGACAGAAACAGTTACTAAAATGCTCACTTATCACATCCTCATTTAATATGTGATATGAATGTGTGAATAAATGAATCTTATCATGTGGTAAATGCACAAAATTATCCTTTTTGTACTATGGCTTCCAAGACTGTTAAACGTGTAACAAAACCTTACAAGCCTGACATCCTTAAAATGTTAAATCCTATCTCTGGTGGTCAAGATTCTTTAAAAGAATCTAGCTCTGGTACTTACATCATATAACTTCCTTCAAGACATCTGGAATTGTTGCTTTTCTTAAAGGGCACTGATAAGCATGCGGATGAATGAATCACTGCACTTCGTCATCACTGATTTCAGTAGCGTGTAGAGGAGATATATACAACCCTGTGTCATCTGGCAATCAGATAAGACTAACAGTTTTAATTGTTAAAGTTTTGATAACATTCAGAAGTTTTACTCCAGTTACGGCATCACTAGAGATTTTCCTGTCTTATCTGTTCTAAAAGAAATACATAGTACTTTAAAAAGTTTACAGAGTAATTCGGAGTTGCCATCTGGAGATAATTAACTGAACCTTGGAGCTGCAGTGAATACGCACTTGCACCTCAAACACAAAGTCTTTATGTGGGAGTGTTCTTGATCTCCTTTACCCTTTGGTCACCATTGCAACCTCCGTTTCAGTAAGCCAGGTAATGGGAGTCCTTCCAGTTGATTTTTTTGTCTGATTTGGATTAGGACCTGAATGGTCCTGACTGTAATTTTTCAGTGAAAATTGACTCCTAATTTTTATGCTCGCTTACAACCCAAAGTGCTGTGGCATGAGTATTCTCTTTAAAACATAAATAAAGACATCATTGTGCCTATCTCTTACCTATGGTTGTGTTTTTGCAGGCTGTAGACTGTCCAGTGTGATTGTTTTCAAAGCAATTTTAGTTTCACTTTCTTTGTAGAACTTCATGACCACATATCAAATATTTCATTAAAAAGTCTAGACATTTTACCATTCAATTAAATTGTTTAGTCAAGGATTAATTTATAAATACATCCTCATCTAAATTCAGCTGGAAAAAAGCTAACTGAAATCCATAACATCAAGGTGAGTCTATTATTAGGTAGAAATTTCATCAAACTTTGCAGTGTTAGAGTTTAGTGGTTTTGTGTGTTTTTCTGTTGCTCTTTCTGATCAGCATTTGGCAGCCTTTGAAAAATGAAGGAAGACGTCTGGTTTCCAAGGATTTTTGCTGGCCTGTGGCTGGCCAGCTGGCCACAGGCTGAGTAACGCTGCTTTAGGTGCTCTGGATTTTCCATCCCACCTTTAACGTTTTTACTGCTGTATAACTGAATTCCTTTGCTTCAAATGTGGGATCTTTTATCTACATGTAGAATAGACAGCATACAGTCCCAGGTGGTGAGCTATTAACATTTTTTCTTACATTGTTCTTTTCCTTTACTTTTTGCCTTCAAAGGGGGAAGACACTAGTCACCAGGATACCATCTGAATCCCACGTATCCTTTAAACTAATTCAATTTTTCTGTTTCCCAATGAAGAAGTATTCTCAACTATTCTCTCAACTATTCCATGTACTACAGCAATTCTAAAGCAACTTCCGTAGCCCCAGTATTTCTATTGCTTACTATAATCTAAACAGCACATATTTCATACAGTTGTGACACTTTGTTTTCCCCGCAGAAAATCTGAAATAGAAGGATGGAGACAAAAGGAAGTAGAAAAGGAAAAGAGATCTACATCCACTTGTGTATCTTGTTCAGACAGCAGAAGGTGGCAAATTAGATTAACGAACTGCCATGGGTGAATGTGGTAAAAAATAAAAATCCTGCTACTGAGGACAAACTAATGTTGTTTAAAGCATAAGTACTAAAACACTAGGAGGGAATTAGAAAAGTCAATCACATGCAAAACAATAAACTGAGATTAATCTTAAGTAAACCCCATAATTTTCACTTCAGCATATTCCAAACACAGTTTCAGGGGAAAAAAAAAAATCAGAAGAAACATATACTGCAAATTATATATTTTTCACATGAATCTTTTAAAAAATTATCTATATGCTGGTCATAAAAATCAAGCACGTATTCACATTTCTGAAGAGGTTTTTTTAAAAAAATTCTGATTTTTAGAAAAACATTAATTTGCCACATACCAAATATAAAAAATAGAATCAACCACTAAAACAAAGAGTGTCTTGTCAAATATATTCTGCTTCTGAGCCCTTAGAAAGCTTATCTGTTTACTTAGATAAAAACAGGTAAGGATTAAAGCACTCCTATTTGCAACTAAATTACGTAGGGAAAGGCATTGCTTTATTCAGCAACACCCAGTGCCCATCCAGATATGATCAAATACAGGATTAACATCTGCTTAAGAGAATTGAGTGTCATCAGAACCAATATGCAAAATGAAGTCAGTTGACTGTTCTTGTATTATGACCTTGTCTGCACTGAAGGTATAGTTCAATGCCTATATATATACCTATATATATATATACCTATGTTGGCAGAGCTGCAGTGGAAAACCTGAAAACATAAGTGCAGCTGCTATTACCTTTCCTAATCCATAAAGTGCTTGAAAAATATTTAGATGCTGACATTTCCTTATTCCTGGAGAAATATTCCCAGGCTCACACATTATGTTCTCCTTTTCAGCAGATACTTTTCTGGCATGTTACAGTATTAATTTGTAGGAACTCTTTGAGTCTTTGGATGGTACCAACACATGTAGGTGCTTGTCTGTTCATATGTATATGTAGAATTAGTAAATTTATACAGAACTTTTTTTGTTGTTGTTCCCTGTGTGTTATTATCAGAAAAAAAATATTGCGTATTCTGCAATAAATAAATTTTTCAGGTATTTCTTTCTGAAAATGCTCTAATAGTCATTATTGAAAATGTACCACAGAAAAAACCTTCGTTTGAACAGAAATCCTGAATGAAATAGGGTAGACAACTTTAATGGGCTAGGACGTACAGCACTCTGTCATTCTAAGGTAAAAATATAAAAATGCCATTCCAAATATAAGAAATATGAGCTGTTGAAATGGTTTCATCTCAATTATACGTTAAAACAAATAATAAGCTTTATGTCATTTTTTTTCTTTCCCTCTCTCTCTTTCTCACTCTTCCCCCTTTCCTTACTCCCAGTTTCTCTCATCCCTTAGGCCTGCTACCTTTCTGCCCTACAATTAAGCTATCATTTTTCAAGATCAGGTTTATTAGAAGTATTAATCCTAGCAGACACCCAAGAGTAACAGTGATGCGTATGTTTCTGATTCATGAGTAGAAAAAAAGTGGCCAGCAAAAGTGAGTAGTAGCAAAGTGTTACCAAAAGATAACTTTTAAAAAAGAAGGATTAAAAAAAGATTATTCTGAATGGTTTGGCACACATAAAAGGTGACGACTAGCTGTGGACAAAACAAAAAAAAACAGAGAATGAAGATGAAGAATGAAGAGAGATGGAAAAAGAATGTCTGAAAATTATAGAAAGCTTCAGTAAATTCGTTGTTTTGAAGCAGGAGTGCAATTTTAAATTGGCTTCTACAATGAATAGAAATCCAGTCAAAGCAATAATGGATGATGGTGAAAATTCCATATCTTCTAAAGCATATGAGTATGGTGATCACACACAAAGTTCAAGAAGTAAGAAGATCACGAATGTTTAAATTATAATAGCTGACATAGGACATATAAACCACACTACTTACAGATTTCTAAGGTGACAATGTGAAAGGGAGTTATAAGCCAAATGTGTAGGTAGAGTTTGCTGATCCCAAGTTGTTAAAGCAATGTACTATTTTTACTAAATGAGAGAAAAAAAAAAGGATAAAAATAACATTCCAGGAAAGTGTAGGATATAAATAAAGTTAAACAGACTTTCTGAAAAGAAAGAACCTGAACAGTTTGGGATGCTTTTTTTGTTTGGTTTCATTTGAGTTTTTTAATTATTACGAAAAATAAGTAGAATTGTGTCTTACAGGAGCTCTTCTAAAGCATGACGAAAGGGAAAAATTGTTACGATTTATTTGTGTGACAGAAAATCTTGATATGCATAAGATTAGGGGTTAGCCAGCACAAAAGTATTTACTGTTGTAATTTTCACAGTGGCACTCCGCTAGTGAAACTACCTAAGTGTATTAAGCACTGTAAAGAATTCATTTATAAGGCTTCCATATTGCTAGGCTAAAGGTATATTTATATAATGTAGAAAGCACCAGATGAGAAAAAAAAAAACACTGTCAATGAAAAAGTGAGCTATACATTCACATAGAATGAACACAGGTATCTTGATTTGTAAAAGGCAAGTGTAGGAATGCTTTCATTTGAAACAACATGTCTGTTGCTGCCATGAGAAGCACTTCCAAGTTCTAGCCTTTTTCTTGATTCACTGAATTGGCCTTGTTGAACTTCATGAGTTTGGTATGGGCTCACCTTTCAACCCTGTCATGGTCCCTCTGGATGGCTCCCCTTCCCTCCAGTGTGTTGACTGTACCACACAGTTTGGTGTAGTCCACAGACTTGCCGAGGGTGCACTCAATCCCACTGTCCATGTCACTGACAAAGAGGTCAAACAGCACCGGTCCTGGTACCAGTCCCTGAGGAACACCACTTATTACTGGTCTCCATTTGGACACCAAACCATTGACTGCAACTCTTGGAGTGTCACCATCCACCTAATTCCTTATCCACCAAGTGGTCCATCCATCAAATCCATGACTTTGAATGCCAACAACTACAGCAAAACCTTCTGTCATCAGTGATACAAAGAAGTTCCAAAATCCTGAACCGGAAGAATGTACAAAAGATTTTTGTATTACCCTAACAACAATTTTAAGTATATTGTGTGGACAGGTCAGTTGTCATAAATACCTAGAATCTGCAGATGACTTCCAAGATCAGTGCTCCTGATAATGAAATCATGGTTACACAGACTGTGAGAAATTCATTCAAATATGCACAGGAAAACTGGAAAAAAAAGTATGGATTGGAAGAAGGTCATGTGGAAATAAACAATGACAATTATAATGCCAGGCATGCAGTTAAAAATAAACCCTACCAAGAATTTGTAAAAAACTGTGAATTTGAGAAAATTTTTATTAATAAGTAATGATTGATCAGCTTCAGATCAAAATATATTTTTCAAATATTGAAGAAGTTTAATTCAGCATTTCCAGAAAAAAATGTATGTACTTTTACAGTAGAGTCTCAAGGCAACATGGGTACTCTTCAAAAATCAGCTACTTCAGTGCCTTGACTTAGACGTGGTCTAGAACAAGGTTATGAAATGCACTCTTCTTCCTACCTTCCATTTGAACTATTGGAAGGAAGGAAGGAAGGAAGGAAGGAAGGAAGGAAGGAAGGAAGGAAGGAAGGAAGGAAAGATGGAAGGAGGGAAGGAAGGAAGACCCTATACTTGATCATTACACTTCCTCTTAACAGATGGAAAACTTGTTTTTTCTCTGCCACATTAACAAACATTGAATATTACACAGAAATTAATGTTATCTGGTCAGATTGAAAGAATTAGCTCCTCAAATAATAGCTCCAAATCAGTAGAAGTTCCAGAAGGAGCTAACAAAATGTTGTGATGGCCTGGAAAATATCTCTTGTACTGAGAGAGCTAAGGTTGAGCCAATTGTAACAGAAAGAGGTGAAGGATAAACAGATTTTATATACCAGAATCTCTCAAAAAAGCATAAGAGGCACTGCTTTTATGGCAAAGTTAGAAACAAAATAAGGTGCAAATATTTCACGGTTAATGTAATTCACTGTTGGAATAATTTCAGCAAGAATGTGATAGACTCTTCAACTGCAATACTTTACCTAAAGATACATGTCTTTCTAAATCATATGGTCTAGCTCCAGATGAAGTTATTGGCTTGATGTGAATCCTACTGGGTGAAGTTCCTTGGCCCGTGTTATGCAGGAGGTCAAACAGGATGACTATGATGGCCTGTTTGAGCCTTGCATTCTATAAATATGTGAAAATACAGTCATTTATTTATCTTTCCCACCAGAGTTGCACTCTGAAACTCTTACTTTTACCTGTCACTAGCTCCTTATTTATTTATTTTTCCTCTATGGCTTTCTTTTTTGGAACTTCATTGTACAGAATGGTCATTAACTGTGATGTAAACGCCAATGTTTCCATGGAAACCCCTGTCCACTACAGAATATACTAGACCAATTTTTGAACCATTTGTCCATTTGATTAATTATGTCTTTGTGCTGAAGGCAGTTTGGCTTGATTGTCTCATCATGTATTAGAGAAGCTACTGCTCTAACAAATGGAGCTATTGTTTTGGGTCTATTCATCTTGGTACATCCCTGAGAGCTGATAGACATTTCAACAAAATGACTGTCTCTTAATGAGCTGCAGCTTGTCAGAATTGTTTAGGGCTTCATACTAGGCACAGACCACTGTCATGACAGCTTCTGTTATTATGGCAATGAGTAGGATGTCTATAAAAGAGTCTATGGAAAACAATGACCCTGGTTTTGATATCACATAGTTTGTAATTATCAGCTATATATATATACTATATGATAGATTCATAGTAGATTTCAAAGCTTTGAGACAATTTTCTGATGAACTAGTTGTTCAATCACAAAGAAGGAAGAGATAAATTACTTTCTCTAACCTTTTTAGCTGTTTTTTAGTAAAAACAGAAATCAAAATCCACAAAACAAAATGAAGAAGAAAACCCCACAGAAAATATCAGCCACTAACTGTTTGCAGTTTTTCTTTGTTGATAAATCACAGACACAGTAGCTTTCTGTAGTGAGGTAATTCCCACCTCTACTATATTTTTTAAACATTACTTTTTACTTATTACCCGTACTGAAAATCTACAAGGAATATGAAACAATTTGAATGCAATATGTATGACCTAAAAGGAAACCTTTTTTTTTTTAACAAATCATTGCATAAATCTACACAGAAATTACTCTAGTCCTTGCTATGTTAGCTCCCATCAACATTTTTGCAATTTTAGTGGACACAGCTGTCGCGATGTTGCTTATATCAGTGAATATCCAGTTCTGAAATGCAAGCAGTTTTTTGAGCTTTAGTGGTGTGGGATTATGTCAGACACATACCTGTTTAATTCTGGCAACAGGTTTCACATATTTTGAATAGTAATAATAAAAATATTAGAAATCTGTGTTACTTTTCACAATGGCCTATGATTTCACCTACAGAAATGTGCAATTCTCAAAGAAGAAAACATGAAGCCTGTCACAGTCAACAGAACAAGAAATAAACTGTCTCTAACCAGAAGCTAATTATGAAAATCAAGATAGACCTTCTACATATTTTTAAAATGTAGATTTATGATTTCCATTCTTAGATGTTCCATTCAGTGAACAAGCATAAGGAGTCACTGTATATGACATTTGCTTTAAATATTTCTCACTGCAGAATCAGTGATTAAGCTGTGCCCCTAATAATCACAGATGGAAGTCAGCACCCTGTAGCTACCAACAGCCACATTTAATCAGTTAATAACTGTGGATTAAACTTAATTCAGATTAATTTGTATTAGTATAGAATTTGTAACTCAATTGCTTTCATATTAATTTACATGTTGTCTAGACATGACATCATATTGACTCTTTGTTTGGCCCAAACACTAATTACGAACCATGTAGTTAATGGATGCAAAACTTGCAGTTTAAAAACAAAATAGGATTTCTGTCTACACTGTGCTGAGGACAGTTCAATATTGCAGTTTAGACTTGTAGGCTTAGCATTGCCTGGGAATAGCACTTCTTCATTTGCACTTCAACCTCCTTAAACAAAGCATGTTGTTCCTACATGAAGAATGTGGCTGTTGGAAAATGAAGTTGCTATCATCCATCAAAAATTGTTAGCCTCAAATTCTTCTGGGAAAAGCTCAATGAGGAAATCAAAAGGGTTAAAGGAAAAAAAAAGAAAGAAAATCAAGAGGAAGAGAAAAAAACAACCTGCTAACAATAATAACTGCTGTGGTGCAAATTAGACAGAACCACTGTCAAGGTTATTTTATCATTTATAATTGTATCTAATCTGGGGGGGGCCTTTCACATGAACCTGAGCTTAGTTATCACTTCTTCTGGCAGTGTTTGACTCATTCATTTTCAAAGCATATTTTCAAATAAAAGTAGTGGGAAACATCCTTGAGTTTCATTAGCATGATATGCACTGTTTTTCAGTTATTATGGTTTTGTATATATACATGTAGTGTCCAAGATTACTTAAAGTATATTTTCCAGACAGGATGCCTTCTTATTTAGAGCTATACCTATTAGTAAAATAGTAATTAAACTTAAAAATTGAATAAAATATAAGAAACTCTCATTTATTACCTTGAAATTTTAATCAGCGATAGTGGTAATAGTAAGAAAAACATACATTATTTATTTTGCCCTGAAAATTTTACTATCTTTCTTTAAATTTTAGTTTGTAGCACCTCCATAAAAGCTTCTCTGACTTAATGCTTCAAACAAACATCAGAAAATAACAGAATGAGTGAGTTGATAACACTGAACTGAAACTTTTCTATTCCCATCTGCCCATTTACCTTAATAGTGGTGTACAGAGGTAATAACTAGGCAACAAAGTAAGGTCAGACCAAAGCCTTGTCTTTTTTTTTTTTTTTTTTAATCTGAATATTCCTCACATAGATTACATGGTTTGCATAAAATAATCGTAACAAGAATCTGTATGTTTAAAAGTAGGTCTAATGAATGTTACCAACTATAGGAAAAGCTACTAGTCAGGCATATTTTTAACCTGCTGGATAAATAATGTGAGACTCACTCATCTATGGTGTAGTAGTGTCACCTAGTGGCCTATCCCGCCCCACACCAAAGACTACTTAGGCAGTGTGTGTGTAGCAGATCGCCTCCAATCCGTGCCAAAGCCCATTGCAGCATATGCTACTCTTGAAGCTGTAATAAATCATTCAGAAGAATGACACTCATGTTTGCATGCATTATGAAGGGAATACAATTTCAAAATATCTTCCACAATTAATGCTCTAGTTTTATGTCAACGGCACAGCTGATAGAGAGCGTTCTCAATTTGTGCCTCCGTAAACTGAGTTTTGTGCATGCAGATTGCACATGTGAACTGATGAGCTGCACTTCTACCAAGCACACTTTAGGGCTGAGATATTTGAGCCTGCAACAGCAAAGGGCAATTTAATTTATGACTTACTGTGAAAGACACATGTCCTAAAAGTATAGAGGGGATGAACAAGACATAGAGATACCACAGTAAGACACACAATTTTGACATGTAAAGCTCATAGTTATAGGAGATTTTATTTTCCCAAATAAATGTCTAGGTTAGTGTCTACTAATGAAGTAGTTGCAAGATTATAGAGCTAAATTCTGAGACTGAAGACGAGTAAGATATTTTATCTCTTTTATACATCTAAAGTACTTTAAAAAATTATCGCATGAAATAATGGTTTTGAATCTAAAATGTTTCTATTAGTTATGATTCTCAAGAAATAGAAATGGGTTGAAAATGTTTCGAGTCTTTTCCTTCCATACCATAGCTGAGCTAAGCAAGTGTTAATCAAGCTTCTGTAAATTCATAATTACCCACATGAAAGTTCTAAAAAAGTCACAGAAAATACTAGAACTCAAAATTATCTCAATGAATATATCTGTATGCAAGGTAAATGTAAAACAAGTGAAAATAAGCAGAGATAAATAAAGTGACCACTGTAAAATTAAGACCAATTAATTAAGATTGACTTTTTGGCAGAGCGATCGGGGTTGGGGTTTTTTTATTTCTTCTTGCAATAATAAAACAACTAAAACTTTACATCATGACTCCATTCAACATACCTATACATTTCTAACAAGTGAGGTTTGGGTTTTTTCCACTCTCAGATTTTTAACTTTAAAAACTCCAACCACCTGAGGCAAAACCAACCATAAATTATTAAACCTATATGGAAGACTACTGTTTCAAATCTCAATGTTCCATACACTTCTGTAGACCAAGAAAATGTCAATTTCAACTTATTTTTTTAAAAGAGGTTATTTATACCTAGCAGTGTATATTGACATTGAACACCTCCATAAAGCAATTGTTGAACTAATATTTTAGAAGGTCTTAATACTACCAGCTTCAACCTTGCTAAGATGATAAAATGCTGCAGAGGTCTCAGTATTTTCAGAACTACAATAATGCTGGAACTCTTCTTATAGCATCGTGTTTCTTTCTTGCATAAATGCAACACATCAGGAGAGTTAGCAGTTTCCACATGATTAATGAGGAAAGACTTCCCAGATCCTGCTGAACTCCTCTGAAAACATAATTTGTTTGCCATCTTTACCTCTGTTTTTTATGTGAGTTATATTAAATATATCTCTTTGCAGTTTTCTGTTCTTTAAAGCAGGTGGTAATGGTTGAGTATGAGTGTAATGATCTACATTAAAATATGTGTAATTTCTTGGGCAACTTTATATATTAAAGATAAGAGGATAACCTTTAGCTTTGCATTCACATCATTGCCTGGAGATACATTTTGTTATGTTTCCATGTCTTCATAAGGCCCTGAAACAAATTAATTCAAAAGCTCCCAATTGCTCTCCAGTCTCATTGCTAAGGGTATTGGCAGTGACTGAGACTCTTGATCAAGATGTGACACCCAGTGGTTAAGGCCAAGCTGAGGTCAGAAAATGTATGCTATACTAGCTAAAGGAAACAATGGACCAAAGGGCAAAGCTAAGAATGTTGCCTAATAGTAGGCTTATCCTTGGGAGCTCAGGAACCATAAAGGCAGCAGCATGAAAGAAGGGACCACAAAGTGGGAATCAGGACTGAAGATGCCAGATATTGGAGTTCTTTGATCCCATCCAACTGAATACTTAAAAAACCCAAAACCTTGAACAGGGTAGAGTTTTGATTATTTGCTCTAGTAAAGGGCAACTGGTAAGATGCCCACACAGATGGGGATGACACCAGTCAGACTCAAAGGAATACATCTGGCCACCTGGGGAGCTGACCTTAGAGACAGCTATCTTGACACATCTGCAAGGAATGTCTTAGACAATGGTGCCTGATTGTAGCTTCCTTGCCCATAGGAAAACTAAAAAGAAAGTAAAAATTTTCTGTGGGAAAATGTAAATCTCTATTGTAACTTTTTGCTGGAGTATAAAGGTTTCATTTGTTCCTCATCATTCCAATCTACAAGACCTATATTTTGACAATTCAGCCATCTTCAGTCTGCAATATGAGATTCTTCAGCTGAAGAAAGCTGAAAATCTGATAGTGCAAAAGAAGCAAAGGCACTCATTTTGAAATAATAGGACTGAAGCATGTTCTTGGAGGCAGTATGATATATCTTCTCACTGTAAAAATATACAGACTTCCCATGACACAAGGAGTTGCATAAGTTTGCTACAGGAGGGCTACTTATTATCCTCTTCAGTGATTTGCCGTCTTTTCCACACTATACAAGTGGCAGCAAAAGGCTGAATGAATGCCAGAAGTTAACCAAGGCAATATTAGCACACAGCCAAGCACTGAAAACAACCTCACCAGGGCTTCTAACTGCATATTAGGGCCTCTGCCACTTATGCAAGAAAAGCTGTCATGAACGCATTTCTGATAATGCTGCCTTTGAGGGCAGAGGAACACAAAGCAGTAAACAGCAGTGAATTGAAGGGCCCTACGAGTTAAGCTTTGCAGCATCCCTGCATCCAGGTTGCATGTCCTGTATGAGCTGGCACAGGGACTCTTGTGGGACAAAGCAACCCTGGCTGCAGCTAAACATATTGTGTTCCTTTTCTAACACTGCCAAAAGCCCAGATCTTCTTTATTTAAGGAATAATCAGATAGAGTTGAACCCCTTTGGCAGGAATATATTTTTCTTCCCTAAAGCTACACCTAGGACTGAATCACTGTCTTGATAGATCTGCATAGCTCCTGTCAGCCCTGTACCTCAGACCACACAGTGAAATTCGTAGGAAAACAAGAGCTCCACTATGATGGGGAACTTCTACATTGAGATACAGCCACTGCCTCAGTAAGTAAGGATGGGTGGCATTAAACTGCTTCTCTAGGCCCTCCATTTGCATATCTGCAGGGGAATTGTGTGTGCAGTATCCAAGATATACCTGTTTTGGTGGGTTAAACTTGGCTGAGCACCAGGTTCCCACCAAGCCTCTCTATCACCACCCGCCCCCCCGCCTTTTCTTCCCCTCTTCCTACTCAGCAGAGCAAAAAAGAGTGGAGGAAAATAAGATGAGAAACAAAAGCCGTTTAATAATAATAGAGGCAAAGCCAAGAAAATCCACGTGCGGAAGCAAAGGAAAACAAAGATTTATTCTCTACTTCCCATCAGTAGGCGATGTTTGGCCACTCCCTGGGAAGCAGGGCTCCAAGACACATAGCGGTTGCTCTGGAGGACAACGGAACACTCCCTCTTTCCTCCTCCTTTTCCTTAGCTTTATAGCTAAGGTGGTGTCATATGGTGTGGAATATCCCTTTGGTCACTTTGGGTCAGCTGTCCTGGTTGTGTCCCCTCCCAAGATCTTGCCCACCCCATCCCATTGAGGGGTGAATGTTGGGAAGAGCCTTGGTGCTGTGCAAGCACTGCTCAGCAGTAGTCACAACACGCGTGTGTTATCAACACCCTTCTAGCTCCCAGCACAAAACACTGCACCATGAGGGCTGCTATGTGGCAAACCAGCTCAGCCAGACCCACTACACCTGTACCAAGAGACAATTGTATATTCAAACAAGTAAACATTAGAAAACAACTGCTTAGGTCCCCATGGCAAACGTTACATCTTGTAACTTCATTCTTCACTGGTAGCTTCACTTGAGATGTTCCACATTGTTAAATCCTCCTTTGGATACCATTCTCTCAAGAAAAAATAATCTGACTATTTATTTGTCAAGCCAGGGACTAGTCTGAAGGTCTCACATGACAGCTCTGACTCTTTTCACAGGCCTAACTAAAGCCGTGACCAGAAGGCAGTGGATTTCACTCTTCTTCAAAATGAGGATTGTGTGGTGTTTTTTTGTTTTGTGCTTTTGTCTCTTGGAACAAGAAACAAAATCATATTTTTGTTTGTATTTGTTTGACATCTCTTGAAAAACACTCCTCTGGTTTCCTGTTGACAAATGTGATCAGAATTTGATTGCAGCTCTAGATGCAAGATGGTTCCTTGAATGCCCAGTTGTGAAATACAAGTGGTGTTTGATATCTTCTAACTGATAAATGATTTAGTGTATTATGTCCCAAGAATGTCCTACCCACCACACACCATGGTTAGTTATTAGTGCACTGTTCTGTGTAAAATACCACTAAAATCTTTAATTATAGTGGTTTCCACTCCTAAGTCATCATCCTAATGATTAAGCTAAATACCTGCTAGCTCTCATTCTCTTCCTCAGGGTCCTCAAACAAGGATCACTTGATAGCAAAGGTTAAAGGATTTCTCTCCAAGGATACTCGGCAGTCTGGGAGAAAGGAAATTTTCCCAAATAAACAGAGACTTGATCTGAAATCCTGCTGTAAATTTATGCTTTGTCCTCCCACTTCACCTCTACTTGCTTGTACCTTTTCTGAATACTACTTAAGTCATAGACTTCATTTCCACTGCTGTATACAGTACTTACCTTTTTGTAATCTTTCCACACCTCATTCCCCTCTCTACAGAAAATATGCCCTTAACTCCATTTCCATCAGCAAGCACGTCTTTGTACTGTTTAGTGCCTTATTAATCTTGTCCTGTAGAGCTTGACTTCTCACTTGAGGTTCTCATGTATTAATTAAAAGTAAAACCCAGAATATGCTATTTATTTATTTGAACACAAGTACATACACAATTACAGACATATATAGACATGCAGAGATGGATTTTTGCTATCCATTTTTCATGACTGCACCTTAAATGAGACACGTGCATAAAAATGTCTCCAAATTAAACTCTTGAATGTGTGGCATTTAAATTATTTTCACAGTGGAGTAAAATGTATTTCCCTCTGCTTTCACCACGAGGAGAAGGCTTACCTCAGTATTTAAGATTTTATTTTGTTCTTAAAAGAGTGTATAGCCCTAATAACATTTTTTAAAGCTATGAAACAGATATGTATATGAATAATATTTATATAACATGTATAGCCTATCATACAATTTTTTCTGAAGAAGCTGAATGACAACTTCACTCATTTGTCAAAAGTACTGTTATCACTTTCTACTCTGATATTTCAGAATGATATTTCAGGGAAATTAACCTAAATTTATGTGCTTAATCTCCTCCAGCTTAATTTCTTACATTCAGGCTCAATACATAACCAAAGAAATCCTGTGAGATTTCCACCTGATAGTAAATTAGTACTTTGGCTGATTTTAAACAAATGTACAATGAATGAAAAGACTGAATGAAGTTTCTTTTACAGTTCTGGGAAGGCGGAAGAAAGACCACAGAGCCCATGTTTGGAATTCCTTTTCACCAACAAGTATGACAACAAGGAAAACATTTTCAATGCCCTTCAGCAGAAACTGGCAGGCAGGGGAGAAAGAGAAGCCTTTTGCTCACGTCTTTCACTGTAAGATGTCTAAGAATGTTATCTCTTTCCCATAGTTGTCAATGTCAACTTTGATCGCTATTATGTTATCTTGGCAAAAAGATAATCTAAACTCTCTCCTTCAAACTTTCTGCTTATGCAGTGCACATTTTCCTAGTGCTGTCTTAATATACTAAGCTGTGTTTCACTTCATTTAATAAAGTACATTAGTTAAATTAACTCTTCTTATGACAGAACTGTTAAGAATTGATCAAGAGCTGTTTGGTTTTTCTTATGTTAACATATCATTTTCCCATAAATTTCTTGCAGCAATATTTCTAAAGGGATGACATCTACTTTGAAATAATGTTTAAAATATTTCACTTGCTGGGGCATTCTGCTATTGAGTTATTTATGGATTTTCAAGGAGATTCTGGCCGAGCAAATGTTTATATTGATAGCATAGATGTCAAACCATAGCCGGCACTGACCAATTCTTGTTCATAGGGTACATAATCTGATAAAATTAATGCTTTCTGATGCTTTCATTTGAAATATCCTGGTTTACATGTCTTGGTCAGACTTTAGCTGTTTGGGTTAAAATTGTCCATGTTCACTGTCTGCCTCAAACTGACCTTTTTTCAATGTCAGCAAAAACAGATCAGCCATTTCTCAAAACAAAGTCAGGAAACTAACCTCCCTGTTTAGATTGGGTTAGGTTTGTTTTGAAACAGTAACAGACCCATGCTTTTGGATGGACTCAGCTATACTTCAGAGGGTCACATGAGCATAACATTAGCTACATACCACTTTTTATCTCTTAAACAAGTTAAAATATAGAAATATCTCCCCAACAATTTATTCTCCTAATTGGAGTCCAACCGGGTGATATGTAATTGAAACCCCTTATGTAAGCAATTAGGAAAAAAAGTGCATGCCTGGCTGGTGATTTGTCCATCAAAGGTGGACTACTAAGGAATTATTTGTCAGTTCCCTGCTGAGGGGCACTTTCCTTCCCAATATAGTACTTTACTTTAGCAGAATCTCCCATAACTGAGAGAATTTATCATATTTTCTCTGTAGAAAATGTGTCCCACTAAGTGATAAAATATTAAGACTTCCTTCTTTAGATATATCTCCCCTTGTTCCAAGGTACAAATGTTATTTTCAGTAAGAAAAGGTAAATTGAAAATTAATGAAATATCTGCTGATGAACATAGCAGAAATTTCTGCTATAAATAAACAAATACATAATAAAGAAAGAAAGGAAGGAAGAAAGGAAGAAAGGAAGAAAGAAAGAAAGAAAG
>JAVFHW010071308.1:28943-77619 GCA_032159205.1 Eurystomus glaucurus suahelicus
AAAGAAAGAAAGAAAGAAAGAAAGAAAGAAAGAAAGAAAGAAAGAAAGAAAAGAAAGAAAGAAAGAAAAAGAAAGAAAGAAAAAGAAAGAGAAAAGGAGGGAGGGAGGGAAGAAGGGAGGGAGAGAGGGGGGGAGGAAGGGAGGGAGCGGTTTCAAGAAGTATGCATCCTCCCTTGGCAGTCTACAGGAGATTCAAAACTTGCAATGAAAGTACTTCAGTGTTAAACTTTGTAAAACTGGGGATTCGATAATTTCTTACACACATTTACACAGTTGTATATCCACATCAAATTTTTTCCCACAAAAGGACACCAACTAATTACAAAGTGTGTAAAAGTGAAGAAAGAATGACACGGTACACTCCATAAAGTGTAACTGTAGAAAAAGCTTGAAAAAGATATAGGAAAAAAATACATTACAATTAACCACCAAAGAAATACGATGGTGAACTTGTCAGTTCAACAGCTGTTTGCCTTAGAAGGTCTTGGCACAATGGATTTTAAAACTGGAAAAACCTAAGGGGCTGTGAGACATGCAGGCTGTTTCTCATCTGCTATCAAACAAAGGCTCTTCCAAACAAAATTATTAGAGCTTTTGTGAGCACCAGTTCTATGAGACAGAAATAACTCTCACTGTGAATTCCAGTTTAGTACGCAAGACTCTCTGTCCTATTTTGTCTTATGCCAGTTGTAGTAGAACTTGATGAAACTTGGGTTTGTTGCCAACTGACATTGTCTTCACAGATACTGCCAATGAAAATGATAGACAACATACAGTATTTCAAGGAGCTATGGTCTTGAATGGCTCTCCAGTCTCACTTACTATGTAACTATCTGATTACATTAACCCAGGCTTAATATTTGTAAGTGAGGAAGCATAGGTCGGTGCTCATTTATTTCACCATAAATAAATGTTTATTTTAAAAAACAAAAACAACAACAAGGAAGAGGATTATTTGAAACTTAAATTTGTAATCATGCCAAAAAATAGTTACTTGACAGAAGAAATTCAAGTTAGGTATCAGTGGGTTAATGCTGTACCAACAAGGAAATCACTAAAGCTGCATTGGGTGTGCTCAAAGAGACAGCAGATGTTACATGAAGAAATCTAATACATAGGTTGAGCCTTGCACCAAAGTTCCCTCCAACTATAAGCTCTATGAAATGTGACAATTATGAGAGGTGATGGTACTTGTGCAATTGCTTCCTGCCATGAAAGATAATTTATTATATAAAGGCTGTCACGTGCGATACGTCATCTACAAAATTTTTGAGTTCTTACTGCAGCTGCCATTTGAAAAGAAAAGCTTCCCTAAAAAACCATGCAAAAATCATGGGGCTATTTGACTTAATAGGAATTCACTCTGAGGCTCTCTATGAGAACCTTTGTCTTTGTTGATGAGAGTGTCCTCAGAACTGTTTGAAACTTCAAAACTCAGGAAAGAAAAGCCACTCTATGGCTAAGAGGAAAAGCAAATATTCTTGGAAATATTTGATGCATTCTGCTTAGTAAAAGGTAGTAGAAAGACCACAAAGTCAGCGCAATGACTTTGGTTCATTTCTCACAACTGACAAAAGTGAATAGATGTTGTCGTCTAGAAAACTCCTTGAGTTCAGCAACATTTTCAGAATGTCAGCACATCTTTCATATATTGCCTCTAACACAGTCTACTGGAATGGAATAAAACTCAGGCTACACCACCAATATTTCAGCTCCTATTGCCAATCTTCCACTCCTACCCCACAATCAACCCCATCCCACTCTATTGTACAGGAAGACTACAACTCACACAGAGATTTAGACACTCTTTAATAGTTTCTCCATTAAATTTTATCTCTTCACATGAAAGGTGTCTCTGTCCATGGCAGAGTGGTCAGAACTACATGATCTTTAATGTCTCTTTCAACGTTTAATTCTACAATTCTATGATTCTTTCCATAATGTATTTTTCCAAATTGATTAAGAATAAGAAACTGCATAGCTGATGTCAGACATAAGGTCAGATTTGATAAACTGGAGTGAAGTAACAAACTTTATAATGGTTTATCAGCATTCATAAAATATTATTTATCTATTGTTCTTGTTTCATAAACTTACATTGATAGTGTAGATAAATATTCTTTAAAATATGCATTGTCCTCACAAGCTCTTTCCGCAGCAGAATAATTATATAAGATTGCCAATAATGTATTTAGTCTGATCATGTACCTATAGCTGAAATTTGTGTGCAAGTGCCACAAGGAAAAGAAAAGAAGAGAGAAAAGAGAACATTCTCTTCCTTACTAAGGAAAAGCAATAAATATGTTCTTAGCTGCTTCTGGTATACCAGCCACAAGTAAATATGGTACTACTAACATGAGGAAAATTACAATAAGCAAGAAGTACATTTAAAATGTAAATTATTTTACATGCTTACTTTAAAATGTATATTTATTTTATTGTATAATCTACACTCAGAACACATCAAGCCTGCAAACTGCCTGAGAAGTGGTTTTGCAAAGTGAAATTAGCTCTGTACTAGTAACAAATATTTCTGGTAAAGTAATTAATTAAGTTTCCAGTACTTTGGGGAAAGGAAGCTATTCTGGAAATAATGGTCAGAATAATTCTAATTGCCAACCACACATTTATTTTTGTCTTTTTTTTTTTTTTTTCATCATGTGCTATGGATGGAAGATAAGACAATATCAGCTAGTGACATAGATTCTTGAATATCCTCTGCAGTTGCTTCTGGATAAGATTTTTTGGTTTTAATTAGAAAACTTCAATTTCAATTGGTAAAGATTCATAAATGTATAAAAATGTCCATTTTTAAACTGATGAGTTTATAGCTCTATCCACCTTGACCTTCAGTCACTAAAGGAATGGCACAGATAGCCTTTCCTGATGACTGAGACCCAGTTCTTTCCAAAGAGCAGGATAGTGTACTCCCCACCTGAACAGTACATATGACATATATTTGTCCATTTTGTACCATAGAGATATTGTTTACAAGCAAATACTCTATTTTAAAGGACAAGATACTAATGACAGTAGCAAGTGAAACTGGAGGACGGGTCTACCCAACTAGAGCATAGTAATAGGAATCAGTTCCCTGAATTTCTGTGTTAAGAAGTATCCATCCTGTAACACCAGTTATGTTTTGATCATTTATTTTAGTACAGATGAATGTCTAATGTTTGAGGGAAAAAGCTGCCATGTAAACGTGACCTCCATTTCTGCTAAATGCTACCTCCTAATGTGTTTCTGTATTTAACTAGTGCCTTTTCTTGTTCATACTCTTTAATTATCATGATGGATTCTTCATATTCTCTATGTGAATTCTATTATTAAGCTGTGATCAGCCAGGATGTTTGAGATGGAAATGTCCCATTCTTTCTTTCTGTTTTGGGTGATCCTTAAAAAGAGTATACAGAAGGACTTCTGAAAGCATGTATGTAGGATGTGGAAAACGTTAGTGACAGTGAAATCCGGAAATATTTATGGCAGGAAGACTGGATTAACCCATATTTTTTGAATTTAAAAGGTGCCCAGGAACATCGAAAGCAAAACCACACTCAAAATTAAGTGCATATTTGTGTTCCTGCCTGGACATGAAAATGGACTCTCTACAATTTACCTATGAAGATTAAAATGTATTATTAATCCATTAAAAAAGAACACTAAACAAAATAAAATAGGAATATTTGAGGTTAAAAAAAAAGTTACATTTCATGTTTAACATTAACGCTCTACAGCCACAAGTAGGAACCAGATTGTCAGTTCTCTGAATGCAATTAAGACTCTGAAAGTCACTATATATGCAAATAAGGCTAAGTATTTACATTGAACTAAGAACCAAAATTCATTCTTTTGTTATTGTTATTATTATTATTGAGCATTTTTTCATGCAAATTTGGAGCTATAAAAACTAGAAAATAAAATATGCAAGAAAAATTATTTACTTTTGATTCGTCGTCCATGATCTGAATATAGTATTAGTGGGGTTTCCATAGAAGTGTCAGGGTGTTTTTATCTTTGAATGACTACTTATAATATGCTCCAGCAAAACACACCAGTCAGTCAAACCATAACATTACATGAGTCTAACTGGAATTTCATCACTTAAATCAGAAATATATAAGAACCTCATGAGGTTTAACAAGGCCAAGTGCAGGGTCCTGAACCTCAGCCAGGGCAACCAGCGGCATCAATATAGGCTGAGAGAGGACATGCTAGAGAGCAGCCCTGTGGAAAAAGACCTGGGGGGTACTAGTAGATGAAAAGCTGGACATGAGCCACCAATATGCAATTGCAGCCCAGAAGGCCAATTGCATCCAGGGCTGCATCAAAAGAGGTATGGCCAGCAGATTGAGAGAGGTGATTCTGTCCTTCTACTCTGCTCTGGTGACACTTCACGTAGAGTACCGCGTCCAGCTCTGGAGCCCCCAACACAATAAGGACGTGGACCTGTTAGATCATGTTCAGAGGAGAGCCATGAAAATGATTAGAGGGCTGGAGCACGTCTCCTATGAAGACAGGCTGAGAAAGTTGGGGCTATTCAGCCTGGAGAAGAGAAGGCTCAGGGTGGACCTTGTAGCAACCTTCCAATACCTGAAAGGGGCCTATAAGAAGGCAAGGGGACATCTGTTCTCAAGGACAGGACAAGGGGTAATGGTTTTGAGATAGAAAAGGGTAGATTTAGGTTAGACATTGGGAAGAAGTTCTTTAATATGAGTGTGGTGGATCACTGGAATAGGTTGCCCAGGGAGGTGGTGGAAGCCCCATCCCTGGAGTCATTCAAGGTCAAGCTTGATGGGGCTCACAGCAACCTGACCTAGTTGGAGATGTCCCAGCTTATTGTAGGGGGGTTGGACAAGAAGACCTCTAGAAATCCCCTCCAATCCAATACATTCTATGATTCTATGATTCTAAATACAGTTGGCAAGCCATAGTCAACTTGTCCTTCATTCCTCCTCATTTCATTTATTTCTGTTTTCTCATTCTTATTCCTCATGACCTCTTATCTCATCCCCATGTGTTGCCAAAGTTGATTAAAATGTTCTTGAAGTAGTTGATTAAAAAGTAAAGTGTTATGCCCGTGCTGGTTACCTGCAGAGTGTAATTGGGTTTTTATCCCTTTTCTCTACTCTCTCTGCTCACAAGAAGAAAGAATTTCTTGCTTTCTGTCCGTCTCTTCTATTCTCTTCTCTCACTCCTTGCTTTTGTCTTGCTATGCTTCACTACTCTGCCATTCCTCTGTGTTCTACCACTCTTTGCTTTCTCTTCGTGCACACACAAACACCCACAAAAACATTTCAAGATTGATGTCAGAATTGTCAGGTTATCTCTTATCATAACCAGACAGAAAGCACTCATGGTAAGTCATTTTAAATGGAATTTCTTATCGAAAGTGCATAATCCAAACATGCTTTGACCACTACCGTGAGCCAGTGAGCAAGAAATATTTATCTTTCATTCTAGAGTGACACCATATGGCATCTCTCTATCCATTAACTAATGTACCTAGTATGAAATATCAAGCTCCTTTACTCCTCTCTACTTATATAATTTACTAATCTTTATATGAACCATTCTCTGATTTATGTGAGATATCCATTTTATCTTCTAATCTTCTGCATCATATGTCCCAATCTGTCACTTGTTTTTCTAGTGGTACATAACAAAAAACCTTCATAGTAGCAAAAATTCATCCTATATCTTACAACTTACATCATTTCACTTAGTAACTGTTCATGTTCATTATGGTTTTTTTCCTATAAACAATCTTGAACTCCACAATCAAAACCACCAGCTGTTTTTCCCCACTGTTCAACACCCACTGGCTGTCAATACATCTATATAATTACTGTAATACCGCCAGGTGGAAGATACAGTAAAAAATAAAAATGCCAGGTGGGCAATAATAAAGGAGAAAAGAGGAATAAAACAACAACAAAACAATCAGATTAATTTGTCTTTGTACTCAGTATCAAATGAGCATTGCACTGTCAGTCATGCACAGCATTCAGCCTTCTTTCCAAGACTGTATATCTGCAGGCAAGAAGGATTAAAGTTTTAACACGTAGTAGAATCTATATCCAATGGATTATTTCTTTGAAGCAAAGTATGCCAGTATTTCACATGGTTAAAGTCAAATTTGTCATTTGAAAATGAGCGCAGTAGTGAAGTAGAAAATTCAACATACAATGATGGAACAGTCTCACTGCAATGAGAGATATTCTGAAAATAAGTTTTTCTGCTGAGCTAAGCATTCCTCATTTTAGTGGCACATAGACACCTTCTGTAAATTTGCTTAAATTTGCCTTATGAAATTATTGTTTTAAATAATCTCACCAAGTACAAAAGAAATATGAAACCGGGTCAACTTTTTAATCAGAAGTAATGTTCTTTGTGTTGCTACCTGCTCCTTCATGCTTCTTAGACTATTTTTTAGTCTTCAAAGAGAGTTTACTTCTTATAAGTTGCTAGCTATCAGCTATGAACCAATGGCTTACAGCACACCTGGGCAACCTGTAATCCATCAATACAATCCACCAGTCTTCATCTGTTCCTTTCTTCCCTAGTTCCTTTCTAGGGAACAATCTTCTCTTCTGAGACTATCAACTGGTTTATAAGATAAGCTATTCTGGTTACCCACAATGTAATCCCAGGTTTTCTTTTGAGTAGGTTTTCTTTTTATGTGCCATTTGCTGTGGGTAACATCCTATGACACAAAAGTATATGTTATAAAATTGCACGTTGCTCACATAATGGATGGGGTATTAGAATGTACACCAAGATGAATTGTGGGTTGTGGCTTTCAAAAGGTTAAATTATGAGTGGTATGGTCACTCCCACCTGTCATAGTCCACTTGGAACTCGTGATGGTTCTTGTTGTGGTCTCGAAGTATGAAAATTAATGTGTCTATGCCAAAGGGTTTAGGTTCAATCAGACTTTATTGTATACAAAATATTCACCTTTTGTCTGCCTATAGACAGGAGCAATAAGAGGGGAAAGAAGGAAAGAACATAAAGAAAGAGAGTATAGCTACCACTATGGATCTCGCAGCGTCCTGCTGGTCCTGTCAATCCTGTTGATCTTTGGTGGGGAAGGCCTCTAGTTCCTTAGTCTTAGTGCTTAGTCACTTAGTCAGCACTTAGTGCTGTCTTTTATGATATGTTGCTCCACCTCTATCCAAAACTCTCTGCCTTTTCTCAGATCTCGCTGTCTTAACTCCTCTTTCCTGGATGGCACCGTTGCACATGCCCAGTATCATCTCTAGGGGGCTTCCGGTGGTCCCTCAACCACCTCAGAGTCCTTAAGACCCCAAAAGTGGTGTGTCCTCCATTTGACCCAGACCTGGGCGCATGCACAGAAGGGTGAGTTACAACTTGGCCTACAGCGTTGGCCAAATTCCACATATCAGTTCTCCAGAGGGCAACACTGCGGTTTAACTGGAGGTACAACACAGGCAGAGCATTCCAGACAACTAAGTTGAGACAGTGCCAGTCATCCATCTTTAAACGGACTCTCACACCACTATATCCAGTTTAGAGAAAAATAAATAACATATCTGCTCCTTTTGTTTTTGAGAAAAACAACAAATAACATATGTACAAATACTGTTTAAAAATCCTTTAAATTACAAGTTGTATCTTGTCATTCCAATCAGTTCAGGTCCTGTTGTATCAGAAAATATACAGACAGATAGTATTTTGCCTGCATACTCTTATATGCATATAAGAGTATATATGCATACATCATATATAATGTTGTGTAAAATATATAACCTTGTAATCAATTTTAATTTTTATTTTATAAGGAAAAAAACAACTATAGGTTTGATTATTTTCCAGATTCTCTGTAGACTGTCAAGTTTCACACATAAAATATTTTTAAATATTTATTTCATGGTGGCTTTTTTTGTATTTCCTTGAAGTAAAAGTGAGGTAATGAATATTGTATGTGTTAAATTCTATTTGGCCAAAAATAGACATCTGACAATAAACACAAGTCTATTAAATGAGTATTTGAAAATTAGCTTTCCATGCAAAATAGGAAGAATATTTTCAAATTTTGAAAGTATGAAATATATTGCACTATTATTATCATTATTATTTTAGATATACTTAAGCTACAGGACAAGAATACCAGTATACTGAGTTCTAAGCTTCCACTTACACTTAGATTAAAAAATAAAAATCACAGCAATTCCCACCTCTGCAAATGTAAATTGGCAAGGTTTTTAACTAAAAGAACAAGATAGATAGATAGATAGATACTCTTTTTTTTTTTTTTTTTTTTAACTTGTACTAATAAGAACTTCTGTGTGTGGACCCATGTTATCAGTGATTCTCTGAACTTGGTTAAGAAGTTCATGTCTAGTTATTATCGGTACTGTGCTCCCTGAGTAGAAACTGGGTCTGATTCATCAATACTATAATTCAGTAAGTTTGATCCCCTCCTGATTTTTACTGAAGCAGTAAAAAACATTCAGACAAATATTTGAACATGGTATACCTTTGCCCAAAAGGCTTTGGGAGTCATTGAACTATTAGAATGAATACTTATTTATTTATAAATAAACGTTATTATATTTAACTCCATGTCAGAACCTTGGCTGAATGTCAATTGTTACTATATGTGTAAATACATATTGTTAACTTTTATTTCTCACTGACATTGTTAAAATACAATCAAGCTAATTTTTAGACTCTGGTAGAGATACTTGCTTGTAGGCAGAATTTTTTTTTTGCCAGGTTACAGCCTGAAGCAGATTTTCATGGCAGATTTCTGAAAACAGACATTTCTAAGAAAAATGCTGACACAACCTTCACTCCTGTATAGTAGTGTGAACTCACTGCTGTAATAATTAAGCAATTAGGCATGACAGAGAATGTGAGTTTCCTGAGATAATCACACCCCTGGGGTATTACAAGTCATGATCCAGAGATAAGTGTTTTTAATCCCCCCAGGGTGTGATTATCTTATGATAACCACG
The DNA here is from genome assembly GCA_032159205.1 of Eurystomus glaucurus suahelicus. Lineage (NCBI taxonomy): Eukaryota > Metazoa > Chordata > Aves > Coraciiformes > Coraciidae > Eurystomus > Eurystomus glaucurus. The sequence continues at coordinate 37,928 of JAVFHW010071308.1, forward strand.
CCCCCTGGAGGAGATTTATAGTCACATAAAAATCTTCCATGTACAGTAAAAAGTGCTTGTATTGCAGAGCAGGAAAAAGTATGGATATAGACAGTGCTTTGTGGCTTCCACAAACTAACGAAAAATTGAAATATAGGGCAGCAATTCACACAATTACCAGTCCATTTTACTGGAAAGAATATCTAAGTAAATTATTGTTGTCTTTCTTCAAGTTCTAATGCAGGAAATACTGATTTGAAACTTCCGAGATTATCTCAAAACTAAAAATGTAATCTTGATTTGAGACTGATTTAGTTCCAGGTTACGACAAGAATGGTCTTCCCAAATGCTATTTCCAATTCCATCATGAAATTCATGCACTGCACATGATAGCAAATTAACTATCATCTCTTACTTACTTCTGAAACTTATATGGGATGCTCAAGTGCCCTACTGGACTGCAAAAGAAAATGAATTCCTTCTTATGAGTTGACTTTATGCAAAAGCAAAAAACATAGTTACTTGAAATCCTACAGCAGACAGATCTTAAAACAGACTCATCTGTTAATCACCTTGTATTCTCCCTTTGACAGTAGGATTGGAAAACAAAAGGTTGACTCCGCTTTCTGTTGTGAAGGGACTAAAGGAAATTATTTGTAAAAGACCTTTGATGTTGACACCTCTCCCACTTACTGCCCCTGAAATGCCATCAGCCTTTCACAAACACTGATTTTTGGCTAATCAAATCAAGATATCTTAGATTTGACCTCTGAAAAGAGTTCCAAGGATGATTGTACTTATGCTGACAGAATGTATGAACGCTGTTTGTCTCACAGCAGCCCTGCTCATGCTATATAGATTTTGTTGATGTGTACAGTTTGTTAGGCGCTGATGTTTCTGTCTGGATGGCTGCCACATCTGTTTTTTAATTATATTTCTACCCAATAAATTGTTGGCTGCAGCTATTACTTCAAGATAGTGAGAACATCATACACTTATAATCAGCTAGGACAGAGATCCTTAAAGACTGGTCAGAAGCATCCAGTTGTTCAGTTTTGAGCAGCACATAGTCCAATGTTAGTTACTGCTGTAATTTAAGCATTGGTAGGTGGCAGCCTTTGCATTAAAGAAAATATAGTGACTTTTCATTTGCATTGTTTAGCATTAAGGTGTTGAATCTCCAAAAAATGAAAACAACTGAATTTAAAAGTTTTAGGTATCAGTCAGTTCAGCTTCATGTTATTGTTCTGACACTGTAATTTCATATAAACACAAGTATCCTGCAAGGGAGATTATTATACCTGTAACTATTCTCAGACCTTGTTACCATTAACTTTTGGAAAGATCAATATTGGTTGTCCTGGGCTGAACTTATCATGCTTTGATGGAATTTATTAGGTCAGGGAATATAGGCCAGGAAAAAAGTATAGTCAAGATCCTAAACCTTAGGAAAGTGAATCTTCAGTTGCTTAAGGAACTGGTGGATGGGACCTCCTGCAAAAATAACCTCAAGGCTAAAGGAGCAGAAGAGAGCTGTCACATATTTAAAGACATTTTTCTTAGAGCACAAAAAGTATGGACGGGTAAGGACCTCTTGGTCTAACTGAAACACAAGATGGAAATGCATTATCAGTGGAAGCAGGCACACCTCCTAAGAAGAACATAAGGATACTAGCTGGGAGGACAGGTGTGAGATAAGGAAAGCTAAGGAATATATTTAGCTGTAGTTAAATTTGGCAAGGGATGTGAAGAACAATAGTAAGGGCATCTACAGGTACATTAGTCAGAAAAAGAAGACAAAAGAAATTATATCCCCACTTAAAAAGGATAGGGGATACGTGAACAACTAACATGGAGAAGGCTAGGGACTGGGTTAAAGGAGACCCTCCCATCATAGGACAAGATCAGATTCAAGACCATCTGAGTCACCTGAACTTGTGCACGTCCATGCATCTACTGAGATGCATCCCAAGGTCCTGAGTGAATAGAATGATATAGTCCCTAAGCTGCTCTCCATCATATTCGAAAAGTCATGGAAGTCAGGTAAATTCCCCAGTGACTGGAAAAAAGGAAACCTCATGCACATTTTAGAAGAGAGTAGAAAGGAAGATCCTGGAAACTACTGACCAGTCAGCCTCACCGCTTTGCCCAGTCAGATCATGGAACCGGTCCTCCCAGATACTATGTCAAGGTACATGGGTAACAGGGAGGTAATTAGAGACAGCTTCACAAAGGGCTGACTAATCTGATAGCTTTTTATGGTGGAGTGACTACGTTGGTGGATAAGGGAAGAGCAACTAATGTGTTCTACCTTGAATTCTGCAAGACCCTTGATACAGTCACATACAACACCCCTGTCTCTCAATTGGTAAGATGGCTTGATGGATGGACTATTCAATGGATACGGAGTTGGCTGGATGGCCGTTTCCAAAGAGTTACAGTTAATGGCTCAATGTCCAGATGGAAACAAGTAATGAGTGGAGTCCTCTAGGGGTCCAGTACTGATCAATATCTTTACTGATTAGATAGGTAGTGGGATTGAATGCACCCTCAGCAAATTTGCAGATGACATCAAGTTGAGTGGTATAGATGGTTCACTTGAGGGAAGGGATGTCATCCAGAGGAACTTTGACAGGCTTGAGGAGTGGGCCCGTGTGACCCTCATGAAGTTCAACAAAGCCAAGTACAAAGTCTGGCACCTGAGTCAAGGCAATACCTGATATCAGGACAGTCTGTGTGATGAATGGATTGAGAGCAGTCCTGCAGAGTAGGGCTTAGGGACAGCGATAGATGAAAAATCTGGTATGAGCCAGCAAATTATGCTTTCAGCCTAGAAAGTCAATTATACATTGGGCTGCATGAAAAGAAGCATGGCCAGCAGGTCGAGGAAGGTGATTTTCCTCTCCTACTCTGCTCTGATAACACCATACCTGGAGTACTGCACCTGGTTCTGGGTGGCTCAGTACAAGAAAGACATGGACCTGTTAGAAAGCATCCAGAGGAGAGCCATCAAGATGTTCAGAGCACTGGAACACCTCTCCTATGGAGAAAGGCTAAGAGAGTTGGGGTTATTCAGCCTGGAAAAGAGAAGGCTCCAGGGAGACCTTATTGAAGCCTTTCAGTACTTAGAGGGGGGCTACAGGAAAAACAGGGAGAGATTCTTTATCAAGGAGTGTAGTAATAAGAAAAGAAATAACAAGATGGGGTAGGTTTAGGTTGGATATAAGGAAGAAATTATTTCCTATGAAGTGAGACACTGGAATGGGTTGGTCAGCAAAGTTGTAGATGCTCCATCCCTGGAAGTATTCAAGGCCAGGCTGGATGTTTTGATGAACCTGATTTAGTGAAAGACATCCATGTCCGTGGCAGGGTATTGGAACTAGATGACCTTTAAAGGTCACTTCCAACTCAAACCATTCTGTGATTATATGAGTTATACACTGACGTGGCAAACACCTGACAAAAAATATGTCAGACTTTCAAGATTATGCTTATACTTTCCTAGACACTATTTTAAGTAATTAATACAGTATTATAAAACCAAACAATGATTGCACATACCACATCTTGCTTTTTGTACATATTGTGTAAATGTGAACAAGAATATTACAGAAAACCAAAGAAGGGAAGTAAGAATTACTATTCTTATTTGTTGGAGTTTAACCATGACACCTAGCCAGTAACTAAGCTCCACCCAGCTGTTCACTTGTTCTACCCTGGTGAGATGGGGAAAGAATCATGAGGGTAAGAGTAAGGAAATCTGTGTGTCGGGATAGGTAAAGTAAAAGCTGCACATGCAAGCTAAGCAAAAGAAGGAAATTGTTTGCTACTTCCTATTGGCAGGCAAGTGTTCAGCCGTGCCCTGGAAATTAAGACCCCATCAAATGTAACAGTTACTTGGGAAGACAAACACCACTCTCGACATCCCCACTCCCTTTTTCTTCCCCTAGTTATTACTGAGCATGACATTACATTCTGTGGAACATCACAGAATCACAGAATCTTTCAGGTTGGAAAAGACCTCTAGGATCATCTAGTCCAGCCTTCGTCAAACATCTCCCTAACCCGTACACCATGTCTCAAAGCGCCACATCTACTAGTTTTTTGAACACCTCCAGGGATGGTGACTCCACCACTTCCTTGGGCAGCCTGTTCCAATGCCTAACCACACTTTCAGTAAAGAATTTCTTCCTGATTTCCAATCTACACCTCCCTTGGTGCAACTTGAGGCCATTACCTTTCATACTGTCATTAGTTACCTGGGAGAAGAGACCAGCACAAGCCTCACCACGACCTCCTTTTACAAAGTTGTAGAGAGCAATGAGGTCTCCCCTCAGCCTCCTCTTCTCCAAACTAAACAATCCCATTTCCCTCAGGGGCTCCTCATATGACATATTTTCCGGACACTTCACCAGCTTTGTTGCCCTTTTCTGCACCCACTCCAGCACCTCACTGTCCTCCTTATGCTGTGGCACCCAAAACTGGACACAGTACTCAAGGTGCGGTCTCACGAGTGCTGAGTGCAGGGGCACAATCACTTCCACACTCCTGCTGGTCACACCATTTCTGATACAGGCCAGGATGCTGTTGGCCTTCTTGGCCACCTGGGCACACTGCTGGTTCATGTTCATCTGGCTGTCCACCAGCATTCATCAGCATTCCCAGGTCCTTTTCCACCAGGCAGCTTTCCAGCCACACTTCCCCAAGCCTGTAGCATTGCTTGGGGTTCTTATGACTGAAGTGCAGGACCCAGCACTTGGCCTTGTTAAACCTCATACAATTGGCCTCAGCCCATTGATCCAGACTGGCGGCATTAAGTACCTCAGCCTTTCCCTTGTCCTTGGTTACAGCGTTCCCCCTCTCATCCAGTAGAGAATGGAGATTCTCTCTAACTCTTTTTTGTTATTAATGTATTTGCAAAATTGCTTTTTATTATTTCTTGCCACAGCGGCCAGACTGATTTCCAGCTGAGATTTTGCCTCTCTCATGTTCTTTCTACATACATACATAACCTATCTATGTATTCTTCTTGAGTAGCCTGCCCCTTCTTCCAGAGATGGTAGACTCCTCTCTTTTTCCCAAGTCCCAGCAAAAGTTACCTGTTCAGCCAGGCCAGTCTTTTTCCCCATCAGTTCCTCTTGCGGCACATGGGGACATTCTGGTCCTGTGCCTTTAAGACTTCCTTCTTGAACAAGGTCCAGCCTTCCTGGGCCCCTTTGCCTTTTGGGACCATCTCCCAAGGTACTTTCTGAACCAGTGTCCTAAACAGGCCAAAGTCACAGAATCACAGAATGGTAGGGTTAGAAGGGACCTCTGGAGATCATCTAGTCCAACCCCCCTGTCAGAGCAGGGCCACCTAGAGCAGGTTACGCAGGAAGGCATCCAGGCGGGTTTTGAATGTCTCCAGAGAAGGAGACTCTATCACCTCACTAGGCAGCCTGTTCCAGTGCTCTGCCACCCTCAAAGTAAAGAAGTTCCTCCTCATGTTTAGATGGAACTTCCTGAGCTCAAGTTTATTTCCATTCCCTCTTGTCCTGTCACTGGGCACCACAGAAAAAAGACTGGCCCCATCTTCTTGACATCCACCCTTAAGTATTCATAAGTGTGGATGAGATCCCCCTTCAGTCGTCTCTTCTCCAGACTAAATAAACCCAGCTCCCTCAGCCTTTCCTCATAAAGGAGATGTTCTGTTCATCTTAGTAGCCCTTCTCTGCACCCTCTCCAGCAGCTGCCTGTCTCTCTTGAACTGGGGAGCCCAGAACTGGAATCAATACTCCAGATGCAGCTGCATCAGGGCAGAGTAGAGGGGAAGGAGAACCTCCCTTGACCTGCTGGTCACACCCTTCTTGATGCATCCCAGGATGCCAGTGGCCTTCTTGGCCACAAGGGCACATTGCTGGGTCATGGTCTTCCTGCTGTCTCCCATAACTCCCAGGTCTCTTGTCACAGAGCTGCTTTCCAGCAGGTCAGGCCCTAACCTGTGCTGGTACATGGAGTTATTCCTCCCCAGGTGCAGCACGTTACACTTGCCAATGTTGAATTTCAACATGTTTGTCTCTGCCCAAGTCTCCAGCCTCTCCAGGTCTCGCTAAATGGCAGCACAGCCTTCCTGTGTGTCAGACACCCCTCCCAGTTTTGTACCATCAACAAACTTACTGAGGATGCACTCTACCCTTTCATCCAGGTCATTGATGAATATATTGAACAGGACTAGACCCAGTACTGACTCCTGGGGAATACCACTTGTCACAGATTCTAACCAGACTCAGTGCCATCAATCACAACACTCTGAGATCTATCTTTCAGCCAATTTTCAATCCACCTCACTGTCCATTCATCTAACCCACACTTCTTAAGCTTGCCTACTAGGATGCTGTGGGAGAAGGTGTCGAACACCTTGCTGAAGTCAAGGTAGACAGCATCCGCTGCCCTCCCCTCATCTATCCATCCAGTCATTCCATTGTAGAAGGCTATCAGATTAGTCAGGCATGACTCCTCCTTGGTGAATCCATGTTGACTACAACTGATAACCCTCTTTTACTTCTTATGGTTCAAGATGATGCACAGAATGAGCCATTCCATCGTCCTTCCAGGGATGGAGGTGAGACTGACTGGTCTGTAGCTTCCTGGATCCTCCTTCTTGCCCTTTTTGAAGACCAGAGTGACATTTGCGTTCCTCCAGTCCTCAGGCACCTCGCCTGATCTCCAGGACCTTTTAAAGATGATGGAGGGTGGCTCAGCAATGACCTCTGTCGGCTCCCTCAGCACCTGAGGATGTATCCCATCAGGACCCATGGGCTTATGGGTATCAAGTTTACTTAACTGCTCTTTAATTGATCCTCCTCAACCAAGGGGAACTCTTCCTTTGCCCAGACTTTCTCTGTTTCCTCCAAAGTCTGGGACTCCTAAGGGCTGATCTGAGCAGTGAAGACTGAAGCAAAGAAGGCATTCAGTAACTCTGCCTTCTCTGCATTCTCTGACACCAGTTCACCTATCTCATTCAAGAGTGGGCCCACATTTCCTCTTGTTTTCCTTTTGCCTCCAATATACTTGAAGAAACCCTTCCTGTTGGCTTTGACATCCCTTGGCAGGTTTAATTCCAAGGAGGTCTTGGCTTTCCTCATTCCATCCCTGCATACTCTGACAGCATTCCTGCAATTGTCCCAAGACATCAGTCCCCTCTTCCACTTACTGTAGACTACTTCCTTCTACTTCAGCTTTTTCAGAAGCTCCCTGCTCAACAATGCAGGTCTCCTGCTTCCCTTGCCTGATTTCTTGCTCTTAGGGATACACTGATCCTGAGCTTGAAGGAAGTGGTTCATTAATACCAACCAGCTGTCTTGGGCCCCTCTATGTTCTAGAGCCCTAACTCATGGGACTTCTCCAAGTAGTTTCTTGAAGAGCTCTGTCATGATTGAGAGACGGGACAAAGATTGATGCAAGCAAGTGTTGTTTTATTGTATACAATCATTCCCTTATACATGCTTATATTGACTGCATGTTTTAAACAGATTGGTTATTTAGACATATTTTGCTTATACGGCAACATCTAATTGGTTACAATACATTACCTCGTTAGTACGTAAATATCAAACTAAAAACACATTCCAAGGAGTCTGTCACCATAACAATACATTCTTTAACTTTTTTTATGGCAGGGCGCCCTGACCTTATTTATTTTTGTTAGAGGTTTGTTTGTCTTTGTACTCTCTTATCTTCCCAAGGTTTCTTGGCCATAGACGCCAGTGAACTTTTACTAATCAGTTGAATGGTGTCTGAATTTCTGTTTTGCAAACCCCTTTCTACAGAGGTCAAAGTTAGCCCTCTTGAAGTCTAAGGTTGCAATCTCACTTTATGTTTTGTGTGCATTACCCATGATCCTGAACTCTATCTTCTCATGGTCACTACAGCCAAGGCTGCCTCCAGCCTTAATGGCTTCCACCAGTCCCTCTTTGTTAATCAGTATTAGGTCCAGTAGTGCAACTCTCCTTGTTGCCTCCTCCACCACTTGAGTCAAGAAGCTATCATCAATACACTGGAGGAACCTCCTGGACTCTGCGAGCCTGGCTGTGTGGTCTTTCCAACAGATATCAGGGTAATTGAAGTCCCTGTGAGAACTCTGACAGTCCTGTGACTGTGAAGTGACTCTCAGCTGTCTGTAGAAGGCTTCATCAACTTCCCCATCCTGATCAGGTGGCCTGTAATAAACCCCCACAACGATGTCACCAATATTAGCCCAACCTTTGATCCTTACCCACAAGCTCTCAACTCGCTCATTGTCTGCCCCCAGGGAAAGCTCAACACATTTCAGTTGCTCTCTCACATAAAGAGCAAGTCCACCACCACACCTTGCAGGCCTGTCTTTCCTAAAAAGGACATAGGCATCCATAACAGTGTTCCAGTCATGTGACCTATTCCATCATGCATGTCTCAGTTATTGCAAAGAGATCATGTCCCTGCAGCCACACATGGGTCTCCTGTTCCTCGTGCTTATTCCCCATGCTGTGTGCATTGGTGTATAAGCATTTCAGAGAGGGAGTTAAGCATTTAGTTTTCACCTTTGAGGGGTAGTAGGCCTTCAGGATCACAGAATTACTAGTACACTGCCCCACAAACACGGAGTTACTACACCCAGGTGCCTCTCTAACAAACCTGGTTTTGTCCCCTTCCCTGTTCAGACCTAGTTTAAAGCCCTCTCAATAAGCCCCGCCAACTCATGCAAGAATCCTTTTTCCTCTTTGAGACAGATAAGCTCCATCTGTAGCGAGCAGGCCCCATGTAGCATAAACTTCCCCATGAATCAAAAGAATCAAAATTCCACCACTGGCACCAGACTCTGAGCCACATATTCATCAGAATTTTCCTGCTCGAAAGAAATTTCCTGTTCCTTTCAAGATATTCCCCTCTGTAAAGGGTCTGGCTGAGCTGGTTTTCCACATAGCAGCAGTGTTTTGTGCTGGGAGATAGAAGGGTGTTGTTAACACACCCATGTTGTGACTACTGCTGAGCAGTGCTTGCACAGCACCAAGGCTTTTCCCAACATTCACCCCCCCAGTGGGACAGGGTGGGCAAGAGCTTGGGAGGGGACACAACCAGGACAGCTGACCCAAAGTGACCGAAGGGATATTCCACACCATATGACATCAGCTTAGCTATAAAGCTAAGGAAAAGGAGGAGGACGGGGGAGGGGCGTTCCGTTGTCCTCCAGAGCAACTGCTACGTGTCTTGGAGCCCTGCTTCCCAGGGAGTGGCCAAACAATGCCTACTGATAGGAAGTAGAGATTAAAACTTTGTTTTCCTTTGCTTCCACGTGTGGATTTGCTTGGTTTTTGCTTCTGTTATTATTAAACTGCTTTTTGTTTCTCATCTTATTTTCCTCCCCTTTCTTTTTGCTCTGCTGAGTAGGAAGAGGGGAAGAAAAGGTGTGTGGGGGGGGGAGGATGATAGAGTGGCTTGGTGGGCACCTGGCACTCTGCCAAGGTTAACCCACCACACCCTGCCACTGGAGGGATTGAGGAAAACACAACCTGGGCTCCTGATCCTGCAACCAGTCGTCCCAGTGCCCTGAAATCCCTTTTGATTGCTTTTGGACTTCTCTCCGCAACCTCATCACTGCTAACCTGCATAACCAATAGTGGGTAGTAATCAGAGGGCCATACCAGACCAGGGAGTTCCCTAGTAACGTTTCTAACCCAGGACCTAGGGAGGCAGCACACTTCCCTGTGAGATGGGTCTGGTCATAGAATCATAGAATCATAGAATGTTAGGGGTTGGAAGGGACCTCTGGAGATCATCAAGTCCAACCCCCCTGCCAAGCAGGATCATAGAATCTAGGGCAGGTGTTGTGGTCGGTGCGCGAACGTCAAAACCACCTCCTAAAGGGAGAGGGATTGAGGGTAAAGTAGAATAACTCTCCACCAGGCTCGTAGGCAAATATGGAGATTAAATGAGTATTTAACAAGTTTATTATTAAATATATTTTAATAAAACCGTATCTACTCTGTAGAAATATTATGATACTAAGGAGTGCCACACCCACCCACTCACTCCCCGTCCCCGAGGAGAATTGGAACCAACGGAGAGGACAGGGCGAAATAAGAAGTTGATTATGTCCAGAAATATAACATACTTGTGAATGATGTGGTGTGGGGGTGTGTGTGTGTAGATATTGTTTTTCTACCCTTTTCCGGCGTGTGGCAATGATCCTGTAGGGGCTGGGGTGATGATGCCCGGCCAGCAGACTTGGGCGGCTTCAGTGATGTCAGCAGCTTGCAGTTTTTTGGTGTGATTGGAGTCTCTCTCTTTCTCTTTGTGTTTCTGATGGTGGCGTCGGCTTCTTGTTGTAGTTTCTTTCAGCTTTGGCAGGGGCCGGCTCTTCCCTGCTTGGACTCTGAGAGTGGGAGGGGGCGGCAGCCCTGTCCGGCAGCGGTGCACAGCTCTGCCCAGCGCAGCTCCAGCCGGGCGGCTCTTTCCCTCCTCCACTAACTCGGAGCAGCTTGGCACAGTTCCAAACGCAGCCAACAGTGGTGCGAGCTCCAGCGGCTCGCAGCTGGCTCGGAGCGGCCTCAGCAGGGCTTCCCTGCTGCGGCTCCTCGACGGCAGCAGCGGTGATAGCGATGCCCTCCTCGACACAGTGCAGGAGGGGGCAAAAAAAGGGGGAAGTTTGTTTTCCTTTTTGAGTTTTTATACTTTGCTGCGCGTTATCATAATTTCCGGCTTCTGGCAGCAGCCACGGCAGGCGTTCATGGGAGTTGTGGTTTCTTTGTTTTAAATAAGAAGTTTCCTCGATTGTGGGTTGGTTTCCCACATCTCATCCCGTGGCTTTTTAAAAACAGCGATTACTTAGTGTTTTTATATGGATTAATATATATATGACCTATTTGGTTCTTATTTAGCCCTTATCTCACCTCTGGTTCCTCTCCTTCTCAGGCGTAGGAGTAATTGGGGAAAGAAAGAAGAATATCCGATACAAATACTATAAACGTATAGAAACAGAATAAATTCAGGGAGTTATTCCCTGTGACATAGTCCTACTATATATATATACAATATATATGTACAATATATTCATTTAACATTCGATATACAAACAACACATATTTGTTTGATGTCGGCATCAATTACATTCCATTTTGTCCTTATATCAATCTATTAACAATATTTATAAACAACAACCCAAAAGCACAAATGTTTGGGAGATATTGTTATAGATCACATTGTTTAGACTGTGGGGTGACCAAGTCCACAACCTACAAGTGGTTGTAAGGTAGCCCCTCCATGAGATCAGTAGCAGGTTGGTCAGAGCTGATACTTGTCTGGGATGTCTGCTGCTTTTTAGGTTGTTGAATCAAAGGCATACAACGACACAGAAATTTTTTTTATTTGGCATAAAGTATCCAGCTGGTATTGATTTTATGTCGTTTGTTGTTCAGGTCAGATGCAAACCAAGTGTTTGCATTAATCGGCGTCTGTAGAGTCAACTTGACTTTCCCGATGTTTGGTAGATGTACCAAAGCAGTCTGTCCAGGGCGTAAAGAGGTCCTGGACTTGCCATAGGATTTCCAATGTTTTTCTTTTTCTTGAATAGGCGATGTAGGAAAGAAAGCAGTTAAACAAGGACACTCATTCAACCCCCTTCTATTGTTTATAGTTATGACTGCATATCTTAGTCTTTCATCCCATCTGGATTCTTGTGGGCGGATAAGACTTTTAATTAGTACATTAGTATCTTTTACTGTTTCATTGGCCTGGGGATAATATGGGACATGAAATGTCCATTTGAACAGGAATGCATCTAGATGGGTCTTGAAAGTCTCCAGAGAAGGAAGACTCCACAGCCTCTCTGGGGAACCTGTTCCAGTGCTCTGTAACTCTCACAGTAAAGAAGTTCCTCCTCAAGTTGAGGTGGAACTTCCTGTGCTCTAGCTTGCATCCATTGCCCCTTGTCCTATTGCAGGGTACAAGTGAAAAGAGGTTGCCCCTTTCTTCTTGACACCCAGCTCTCGTATATTTATTGGCTTTCTTGGCCACAAGGGCACATTGCTGTCCCATGGATAACGTGCTGTCTACCAGGACTCCAAGGTCCTTCTCCACAGAGCTGCTCTCTAGCAGATCGCCTCCCAGTCTGTACAGGTGCATATCTGTACTGGTCAGCATATTGGGCCTTCTGTACCCCTGAGGAGGGAACCTCCTACAACAGTTACTCTCCTTTTTTTTCTTAACAGCGGCCATTATAACGTGTGGGGCTGGCCAACTCACCCCAGGCACCTTGCTGGATGGACTCTTATCTACACCCTCATTAGCCTGGTCCTCAAGTTCCAGAGCCCCATATCTGTTGTATAAGGGCAACTGGGAGGGTGAGGCAGGCCAGACACGGATACCTGCTTCCTCAAGCAGGGCCCTGTTTTCATTCCACCCTGTCTCTTGGGTCCCCTCCTTTTGCCTGGTGACAGGAAGAGAGGGGATCCTCTCCTAGTGGAGCTTCCAGCTGCTGCCCTTGCCTCAGGGATGGGAGGGTGTTGCTCCAATACCTATCTTCCTCTCACACTCCCTGATACCCCTTAATCTTTCCACCTCCACTTTAAGCTCAGCCACCAGGCTGAGCAGGTCATTCACCTGCTCACACTGAACACAGCGGTTGTCTCTGTCACCCTCCACTGTAAGTGCCAGGCTTCAGCACTCTCTGCAGTCAGAGACCTGGGTACCTGCATGTTTGTGTGAGACCTCTGTCTGAGTTGCCACATTTCTTCTAATAATGGTTTTTGCCTGGGTGGCAACCATAGCTGGTCCTGCCTGTGAGACTGACTGCCCAAACTGCTGCACCATGCCCCCTTTGCCTGGGTTTGCTCAGTTCAAAGGGATCCTCAATCCCTGTGCTCCCTTGGGAGGGATCTTAGTGTGGGGGGTGGTCGCTACAGTAGTGGCTCCACCCACACCTTGCCTGCCACTCTCACGAGAGCTGCCGGCTGTGGCATGGATGCTTCCACTGTCCACGTGTTTCCTGGCCCTGGGAACCCCCTTGGACTTCTGAGATCCACCAATCTGCCAATCTGCCGCCCTTCAGAAGTCTGTGGAATTACTTTTGCTGCCCCTCCTTCTTACTTTTTCTGGGATTGAAAACTCTATCATTTCCTGGTTGTTAAGACTAAGATGGCCTCTGACCACCACATGTCCCACTAGCCCTTCTCTGTTAGAAAAGAGCTGGTCTAGGAAGGCACCATCTCACGTGGGCTTACTTAGCAGCTGAGTCAGGAAGTTGTCTTCTAAACACCCCAGGAACTTCCTGGACTGTTTCCTCTCTGCCATGTTGTGTTTCCAGAAGATGTCTGGTAAGTTGAAGTCCCCCATGAGAACAAGGGCTGCCAATTTGGAGGCTTCAGCCAACTGTCTGTAGAACTCTTCATCAACCTCTTCATCCTGGCTGGGTGGTCTATAATAGACTCCCAACAGGATATCTGCCTCACTGGCCTGCCTCCTCATCCTTACCCATAAACATTCAACCACTCCATCCCAGTTGTTGACTTCTACACAGTCGAAACACTCTCTAACAGAGAGCCACCCCACCACATTTCCTACCTTGCCTATTCCATTTGAAGAGCTTATAGCCACCCATTGGTCTCCAGTCATGAGAATCATCCCACCATGTTTCCGTGATGGTGACTACCTCATAACCGGCATGTTGCACAATAGCTTCCAGCTCCTCCTGCTTGTTGCCCATACTACATGCTTTAGTTTAGGTGTACTTGAGCTGGGCTGTTGAATTCCCTACCAACAATGGCCTGCCACCCTTACACTCAACTCTAGTGAGCCCAGTTTTATCCCCTTCCCACTTCGATCCTAATTTAAAGTCCTTTCAATTGAGCCGGCCAGTGCCCAGCTCATATGCAAGGACTCTTTTCCCCCCCTGAGACAGAGGAACTCCATCTGTTGCCAGCAGACCCTGCAGAGCATAAAGCTCCCCACGATCAAAGAATCCAAAGTTCTGCCTGTGACACCAGCCTCTAAATCACATGTTAACTGAGTGGGTTTTCCTCCTTGTTTCAGTATTCTTCCCTGTTACTGAAGGGATTGAGGAGAATACTACCTGTGCACCTGAGCCATGAAGTGACCTTCCCAGCACCCTGAAGTCCTTTTTGATTGCTTTTGAACTTCTCACTGCAGCCTCATCACTACCAGGATGAATAACCAGCAGTGGATAATAGTCTGGTGGTCGTACCAGTCTGCTGAGTTTATGAGTAATGTCCCTAACCCAGGCCCCAGGGAAGCAACAGACTTCCCTGTGGTGTGGGTCTGGCCGGCATATGGGGCCTTCCATTCCCTTCAGAAGGGAATCACCCACTACAGTTACTCTCCTTTTATTTTTAATTGAAGTAGTCCTGATGGGTGGGGGAAACAGGCTCACCCTGGGAGGCTCGTCCAATGGAGCTTCATCTCCATCCTCATTCTCCAGTCCCTCAACTTCCAGAGCCCCATACGTGTTGTGCAATGGCAGCTGGGGGGTCAAGAAAGGATGGGAGGGGACTCTCCTGCCTCCCCAAAGAGGGTCCTGTTTCCATTCCCCGCTGTCTCTTAGGTCTCCTCTTTTTACCTGGTGGTAAGAGGGGAGGGGTTCCTCTCCTTCTAGTTGGGCCTCCACCTACTGCCCTTGCCTCAAGGATGGTAGGGCTCGACTCTACCAATCTGTCTCCCTCTCACAGTCCCTTATAGTCCTCAGCCTTTCAATCTCCTCCTTCAGCTCACTCACCAGGCTAAGCAGATGTTTCACCTGCTCACACCATACACAGGAGCTGTCTCTGTTATCCTCCATGCAAGTGCCAAGCTCCAGCACTCTCTGCAGCCTGAGACCTGGATACAGAATCACAGAATCACAGAATCACAGAATCACATGTTTATATGAGACGTCCCTCTGGGTTGCCGTGTTTCTCTTGACAATGGCTTTTGCCCAGGTGACAACCATAGCAGGTCCTGCCTGTGTGACCAACTGCCTAGACTGCCGCATCACTGCACTGCCTCGGGGAGCCTGTTAGTGCAGGGAATGGTCACTGCAGCTGCAGCTCTGCCCAGACCTTGTCCATGCCTCTCACAAGAGCTGCCAGCTCCAGCCCAGGTGCTTCCACTGCCCACATGTCTGCCGGCCCTGGGAACCCCCTTGGACTCCAGAGATCTACCGATCAGCCAATCTGCCAAAGGACAGACTGGCTCCGAAGCGCTGCTCTCGGTGACTGATCCTTTTGGTCAGTTGGGGTCACCTGTCCCAGCTGTGTCCCCTCCTAACTCCTTGTTCACCCCCAGCCTACTCACTGGTGAGGTGATGCAAAGAGCAGAATAAGTCTTGACTGTGTGCAAGCACTGCTCAGCCCTTGAATTATCAACAGTATTTTCGGTACAAATCCCAAACATATCCACATGCTATTATTATGAAGAAAATTAACTCTATCCCAGCCCTAACCAGCACATCATTTTAGAGTATAGAGAATGAAAAAGCACAGCAAATTGGCCAGTTTTTCCAAGTCATCACCATTAGGGTTTTGAAGTCTTTTACTACCACTATTCTGTGTTTGTTCTTTGTTGCCAAAGCTCTGTGTTCACTTTTGCTCTTCTTGAATTAGGCTACAGGATGGGTAATTCCAAGTAGAACTGAAAACTCTACAACAGATTCTCACAGACCTTTTGGTTTGGGTTTCAATGGCATTAAAAATCCAGGAACTTTAATGATCAGGGAAATTAAAAATTATTTATAGAGTTTAGGCAAAGACATAGAGCAATGTCTTCTAGATTGCCTATTGCTTACTACTCTATACAAATAAAATTAGTACAGAAGACACTAATTATGATTTTGTGACCACAGGTTTGCATAGATTCTGTGTGACTGTGGAAGCTCGTGTACTTTCTAACAACTTCAGGATTTGGAAATTGGAATGGAAGAAAACTACTTCTTCCAAAAACATCTGGGAATTTCTAGTTACCACACAGGTCCACTGTAACAGCATAAAGAAAAGAAACCAGGATTTCCTTTCAATCACATTTTAATTCTATATTAAAAAATGTAGTATACACATCAGGTTGATGAGCTCTTTAATATAAAGTCCAGTTTTTACTCAGGAAATAATGCTATTGTTCGTTGATTGATTGATTGATAACAGTATTTCAGTGGTAATTATAGACAGAATACATTTTCTTAGGTATAGGATAATTGTTATTTCCCTTATTAGGTCATGTTTTACACAATAACTTCCCTTGCATCACATTTCTGAGGTTCTTACCGAACAGCTCACCGATGTCACTGATAAGCAGGGAAGCCACAATAAACTGAGAGTGATAATAAGATGAAACTCTTGATGATAGGATCATAGAATCACAGAATTGGAAAAGACCTTTAAGATCATCAAGTCCAATGATTAAACCAGCAGTGCCAGGTCACCACTAAACCATGTCCCTAAGCACCACATCTACACATCTTTTAAATACGTCCAGGGATGGGGACTCCACCACTTCCCTAGGTAGCCTGTTCCAGTATGTTGCAACGCTTTCAGTGAAGAAAGTTTTTCTAATATCCGGCATAAACCTATCCTGGTGCAACTTGAGGTCGTTTCCTCTTGTCCTATCAATTGTTACTTTGGAGAAGAGACTGACAATCACCTTGCTACAACCTCCTGTCAGGCAGTTGTAGAAAGCTATAAGGTCTCCTGTCAGCCTTCTTTTCTCCAGGCTAAACAACCCCAATTCTCCCAAATTTCATTGAAAATGTAGAGGCAATGCAATCTGATCAAATCGGAATTCTGTCTGCATTTTCATAACAAGAAAGCCATGCTTTAGTAGACACGCAGAGACCTTTTAAATATTTTCTGAGATGTTGTTAAACAGAAAAACCTAGTCAAGTTCTGAAGTTTGTAAGTTTCCATATCAAACTTATAGTAAAGGAAAGATTTTAGGAAATAACATTGAAGTGTTTTATCCTTTTCCGGGAGTTTACAGGGAATACTGAGAGATTGTCTAATCATTTTATCTGTATAAAGACTCATACCACGCTCATTTAGTTCCTTCAGTTTTCATTATATAAGTTGCATAAGCTTCTTCCTGTTCTCAGTGGAAATTACATCCATCCTATGAAGATTTTAGTTCCCTAGTTTTGCTAGAGGTTGTCAGCCAACCACAACATCCACGACTTATCTAAATCTTGTTTATTCTCCAAACTAAAACTCTTAGGATACATCCTTTCCTATTCATCCACTCAACTGTAACTTCCAAGTAGACTTTTTGTATTTCCTACCTCTACTGCTTCACACACTTTTATCATGTGCTTTCCTCCTAGCAAGGTAGTTGCTACCCCAGGGTATTTCAGTAAGTTAAAAATAGGAAAACTAAGTTGCTTGGTGATTCATTTGTCTTTTTAATAAAATTTTTAAAATCTAAACTGACAAGATGTATTCCTTTATTTGGAAATGGTAGTGGAAAACTAACATTAGTTTAAGGGAAATATAAGAAAGATATGGAAGAAAGGCTAGAAACAGTAGAGAAAACCAAGTATTTTTATTAACTGTACATTTTATTTAAGCCTTGGAAGCAGAAGCAGAAGATAAACATTAGGTGAAAGATAAATTCTAGACCTCAGAGACAGAAATATTTTAGCGGTATTTTTGTTTAAACTTCAATGCAAACTGTCAGTTATGTGAAACTGGAAGAAAATAACAACAAAGACAGACATTCCTAGATATGTTTATCATATTGAAATACAAGTAGCGCTCACCATGCTCAAGAAATGGAACAAACTGTCATTATTTTGGAAGTTTGTCAGAATGACTTCTCTATATTTAATGAATACAGTGTTTATTTAGTTCACACCTCTCCTCAGAAAGGAAATTATTATGAAAGTTCAGGATCTGATCAAAACACAGCCTTACTTCAAGTCTCCTTCTTTCTCTTCCCCATTCCTCATGTTTTAGTTCACTAATGGTCGAGTTCATAAATAAACTGCAGCCACACTTCATACAGCTCTCAGTCAAAAGAAGTCAAACCGATGGAGCTCGCTGTGTTATTTAATCTCTCTTTTGAAGGGTGGATGCAGCTTTTAAACAAAGAGATAAATTATGTTTAGAACACTTTCAATGTTTTCATTATTCATTATATCATGTATTTATTGCACTGTTATTCATCATAATAGTTTTAATAATTTCACTAAATAGGTGCTTTTCAAGCTAGAAAAGGGCATTACTGGAGCCACTAAACTAATTCTGAAATCTGCAGAAAAACAATCCAGCATTTTTAGTGTCTTTGTGAAAAGGTTACCACAAATATAATTTTCTAACATATCATCAAATATATCCACTTATGGTTTCAAATATGCTAAGCACTGACATAAAGAACTGTCAAAACAGGTATATATCCTTGCTTGGTGTCACTTTACTAAATGCAGAATTATTCTACAAATTAAAAAACACAAATCATCCATGGGAACACTGAACAAATTCAATGGCTTCCTACAGAAAGAGCTGAAATATAGATGCCACCTAATTATGTCCCATACTGTGCTCACTTTAAATTTATGCTTGAAGACTGGTAATGCTGGCAAAACAACAACAATAAAAAGTTTCTAACACTGTATTAGACATCTAGAAACTATCTAAAAACACGACAGACATTTCAACTTTTCACATATTTTTGGTGCCATTATTATACTTTTCTTTACTGGTACAGTAACATATCTGATTTAAAACCATATGGACCCCAGAGTAACTTTCATACTGGTAACTTTTCATACTTTCAGGCTGGAAAAGAACTCCAAGACCAACAAGTTCAACCATCAACCCAACACTACCATGACCACTAAACTACATCCCAAAGCACCATGTCTGTAGATTTTTTGAACATGTGAGTCCACCACTTCCTGGGCAGCCTGTTCCAATGCATGATCACTCTTTCAGGGAAAAAAAAATTCCTAATATCCAATCTAAATCTCCCCTGGCACAACTTGAGCCCCTCTCCTGTTGTTCTATCGCTAGTTACTTGTGAGAAAAGACCAACACCCACCTCAGGAAGTTTTAGAAGAAATAAGATCTCTCCTCAGCCTTCTCTTCTCCAGACTAAACAATCTGAGTTCCCTCAGCTGCTCTTCATAAGACATGCTTTCTAGACCCCGTCTTTAGCACAACTGCAGTATTCTTCAATTCTCTAGTGTCTGGCAAGATGGCTATTGTCGTTTTGGAAATGACATTCATAGATAAGATATTGAGAGTGAGTTTGGTTTGATCTGCACACTCTCTTTCTGACTTGCTATGGCTAAATAGAGACGTTAAACTTTAGGCTGACATTTCTGTTCTCTAAAACACAGCATAATATAACAATCTCCAGTTTAGCTTTGAATGAGGTACTAAGCTGCAAGCGACAGTTAACTTCCCCAGTGCTATCTCAGGGCTCTTGTAGTCCAGTTACTCCTAGTACTGCGTACTGGTCATCCAGTGCTGCACTACACTGCAGAAACACAAGACTGTGGTCTGCCCTTCAGTGTGAAAAGATTTGCCTGGTCCACAAGATTATTCCAGTGCTTACAGTCACTGTCATTACTGTTTGTTAAGGTATGTCTACACTGAACAACTGTGACATTAGAGCCAGTACAGAATTTATTGGAATAATACACTTCAGCTTGTTATACCATCTCAGAAGGAAAGCATCCCTGAGGTCAACTTTGGTCATTTCTGTGGCTATCTCTGCCTAACACTGCACTAGAAAGTATAAATATATCATTAACCTAATTGGAGCTGATTAAATGTTGCAGATACTGACACAAATATCAAGAAAATCATGGGCATCAATTTAACTTGCCTAGTTTCCTTTAATGAGAATGACCTATCCAAGGGTATCCAGGAAGCTTCTAAAGAAATTCACAAAATCTCCACATTTCTGTGTTGCTGATCTCTCATATATCAAAACCATCAAGAAAGCCCTGGCCCTGCTGAAATCTCCTGAACTTCCATAAACCTGGAAATTTATATCATATGCATTTTAACAAATACACGTATTTAATACAGGGATGGTTATTTTGAAAACAGTAATAAGCATAAAACAATTTTTTATATAATATAATATTACAGTAATATAACATATTATTAATAATTAATTGTATAGTTTATGTAATTATTTGCTGCAGAATAATAGGCTTCCAGTCAAGCTTTGATTTTACATCTCCTCAGCAATTCTTTTGAGTCTCCCCTAGCCCCTCTTTCCCTTTATTTAGCTCTTCCTCTCTTCACATCACATCTTACCCACATAATACGTGGGTTCCAAGCCGTAGCTTTGTATTAAGCTGTGTCATATCAAGTCGTTACATTAAATGATATTGCCATGTTCAGAAAAATCAATATCTTTCCAGACCAGATTCCCATAAAAACACTTCTACAGCCAAACTTGTCAAAGATCAATATTTGCTTTCAGATTTTTTCAGTAACTAAAATGTTGTCTGGGTATGGCATTGTAAAGAATTAAAACAACAACGTGTGTTTTGCACCTAATAGCAGGATGTTTTAAACTCCTTTATTTGGAGCCTTCCAATTTACTTGCACCAATTAACATCAAATCTCTCTTGGACTGACGTAATTATCGGCTTTAAGACTGGAATATTGAAATGCAAATGCAGAACTGCCAGAATCAATAATGACTGCCATAATGTCCCAAATGAAAACAAACAAAAAAAGTTATTTGTTAACTTTCCATCACTAAGTCGTGTCACCATTATGGCATATGTGGGTAATAGTTCCAGACCTAAATATTAATTATAGCCATCTAAACATGTCGCACTGCCAGGCTTTAAAAGTTATGGCGATTTCTTATTTGAGAACTATAGAAGAGAATAAAAGAAAGGGAAAATAAGGAAGGATTAGTGGAAGGAGACAAGAAAAATCTAGAGCAGAATTTCTATTTTCTATATAGTTCTTCAAAGAAGGATGTGTGTCTCTGTTTCTCATTGTGTGAGCTTGTATGGAAGAAGAAGTATCAGAATCTGTAAGTGTTCCTGTGATGGGAAGTCCAAGTAAAATCAGGAAAACACTTTCTGGAGGGCTATTGCCCCATTTAGCTTGCTCAAAATCAGTGAAGTTAATGGATTTCACCAACCTTTGTCTCCCTACCCTCTTGGTCTCCCTTCTTTTCCATCAGTATAAGACATGAAGTAGGTGTAGGATTAATTGTAGGAAAGGAATAATTAAGATTAACCAACTTTTTCTCCATCTGTAATTGTACAAGCTTTCCTAATGAGTTGAAACCAAATAATAAATTGACTTAGTGTTCCATTTAAAACGTAATTCTTCTTCACTGCCGCTCATAAACCACTGTCTACAAATTTCTGCAAAGATAAAGGTAGTACTGAAGAACCACAGTGTCTATCCCCAACTTTAATAGAAAAGGCTGGAGGAAGGATTGTCCAAGGGGACATATCAAGAAAACTATGGAGATAAGATCCAAGTAAGAACAGGAAAGAGGTCAGAGAACTACCATGAATAACATGTAAAGGTCAGTGAGAGAATAGAGAAGTTAAGTTATGCCTGGAGAGAAAAGGAGAAAAAAAAAAAATTGAAAGGATAGGAAACTGAGAGAAGAAATAGAAGGAAAATAAGAGAAGTGATAAAATTGAAAGAGGAAGGAAAACTGTTTTAATAAAAGTGTGTTACACAGGAGAGCTGACACAACACTGCTTCCAAGTTGAACAAAGGTGAAACCATTGAAAAGTTAAAAATAATGGGCTGTGTCCTTAACTTGTGTAGTAATTTCTGTCTAGAAGTCCCTCTCTGCCTGCCACAGCAAATTTGCCCTTTTCTGTTTCTACCTCTTTTGCCAATCATGTCATTCATTGGATCTGCACGACACTGTGAAAACTCCTTTATCTTTGTACTGTGTTAACACTGGCTAAGCTCCTAAATAACAGCAGCCTTATGAAAGGTGTTTGAATGGGACTAACAGAAGAGCAGGCTTCTAAAACATGGCAGAAAGAGGCTGAGGTCTGTTAACCTGTGCACAGAAGAAAGAGCTGTGCAGGAGAACAGCACCAGCAGAGGGCAAAGCTTGATGAAAGCTATTTTGAATGATCCTTTAAGGAACTAGATGTAGTTATAGGAGCAGGCTGTGCCTAACTCAAATGGCCTGCAAGGTGAACTGAGTCATTCTCCCAGTTCCCATTCCTCAGGGAAGTAGATGAGGAAGAGGTATGGGCTATATTTCTAGTCCAATGTTAATCTTTACTTCCTAGGGCTCTGAAGATGTTCAATGTCATCAGAGTATCATCAATAAACAAGTAATAATATCAAAAAAGAATGTGAGTATTGTCTCAGTAGATACAGTGGACTAGATAAATAAAACCTTGTGTCACCAATGACCTGGTTGCATTTGAGGCCAAACTTAACTGGAAATAGAATGCCTAAGGAAATGTTAAGATTTCAACAGAAACTCTAGCATATGGAATAGCACACAGCTACTTTCAGGAGTGTCACAGGTATAACTTATCTAACATTAGTCAGGGAAATGAACAAATGACTCCTTGCAGTCCCTTTATTCAACCCTACAGCAACATAAGGTTTACTTACCTATGTTTCTTTCTCCTTGCAGTGTTGCTTCAGCCACAGCTCACTGGACTTACTGTTTTAGCCATAGTGGGAGCCTGAGCTTGTATGAGTTTCTCAGAGCATGCTTATCATAATTAGACCATGGTGTCCTAGGAACACAAGAGCTTTTCTGTTTTTGCAGATGGGTAGCTTTTCTAATTACTTCATTAGATAACATGATGTGCTAGATTTATTAATTTATCTTTTCACTTTTTCATAAACTTTGGATCTTGTTATTCTGACTTAATGTGGTTTTTGTTCTTGGTACACGCAGTTTTTAATAACCTGCCAGACTGGGTAACAACCCCTGCCAGAGAGTTTCCGATTTTCTGCCACCCTTCTTTACTTGACAAAGAATTAAGAAACTTTTCCTTAAATAAAAACTGTATTCCCTCTGTACTTTTGGATTTTTTTTTCTGAAGGTAAATATGGTGCAGTGACAAAATTTCTGAGTGTGGAATCTCAATAACTGTTTTTAAATTCTTCAACTTGTATTCCCCTCATGTTTTCTCTCTGAGTTAGAATCCTTGACCTTTTCTCTTGTAAAGTAATTGGATTTCATTATAATATGACCCTGCTTTTCTTTTTCAAGCCCCTCTGCATTCTTTGCCTTCCAAGGGGCAAGATAGAAAGGAAATGCAGATAATCAAACTACAGGAGTTCATAACTTCTCCTGTAGTCTCTGTAGACTCCTCTTCCTTTCTCTTTCTGAGGAGACATAGTGGAAGAGGGGAAGTGAAAGAAATGAACAAAATAAATTCAACAAGATGGAAGGTACCAAGAATATGTTACAAATCTCAAGTGCATAGACCTCTTCTGCCTCCAAAGACCCTCCCACCTGCATTATTTAAAGCATGCACTGAATAATGAAGACACTCCGAAAACACAATGTAAGCACAAACACAAGTGTTTGTCTCTAAGTAAAGTTGTTGTGTTGCCAATACGAGACAGTACAGAAACATGCACCATGAAGATTCAAATGTGATAGGATGGGCTGAGGATGAAACATAATCCTTCATTCTGGTTTATTTTGGTCTAATCTAGCCCTGTAATTGTGGCTTAATATAGTTCTTCAGTGCAGAGTGAAAAACAAAGCTGAAATACATGATAAACTAAGCCATTGAGTATGTTCATTGTTGTAAGTAAAGCAGACATGCCAGATGTTCAGAGATTACTGGTGTGAGTATAGAGGGACAAGGCAACACAGAAAAATCTAGCTGCATGTTTTATCTTTGGAGATGATCAAAAAGACCTCTCCCTTCCCCTGATTGCAAGGCTCTTTAGTGTCAACTAGAATGGATGGCTAGCACTAAAACAATTCTCTGGAGCAGCTCATCTTAAACCATATGCAACAGATAAAAAAGAGTGCAAAATGCAGTTCTACAAACACCATCATGTTGTTAAATTACATGTGTTTTGAGTGAGATTTTTGCTCCCTTTTGCTTTTCACCAGCACTGGAGCTGTGAAGCCAAAAGCCATAGCTCTTGAATGCATTAGACAGAGACCTTTCTTCTAATCACTAAATGAATCTTCACTTTGCTGTATACTGCAGTCTGTGCCTTGCCACTCTGCTCACATTGGGACATGTCTTTTATTCAACTGTCTTTTTTGGTTACATGCACATAAATATTACTAACATGCTACATTAACACATATGAAACAATAGCCTGAAGGAATTTTTACTTTGACCTTTACTTCTATTTCTTGCTAACATACATTGACTACTTCTTTAATTTCTCTCTCTGCTTACAGTTCCATGAGATTATTTTTTACCCTATGAACTAAGTGCATAGCTTCTGATTGTTTTCCTGGTCACAAAACCATTAATGTAATGGAGAAACTTGCCTGTCATAATATAGACACTCCACTTCAGTACTATGAGAGTGATAAACCATTGAACCTTGCTCAGAGGTTAGAAGCTCGATCTTCACATGCAGTAGATTAGTCCCATTTAAACACACAAATTAAAACCTGTATATCACTAATTTCCTATTATACACATGAACATGAGTCTTAGTTCTCATCTGTGCTTGTGAACACAGTGCACATCTTTTGTATCTTCCTGATCACACCTCCCAGAGAAACAGCACAGCTCAGCCTCCCTTCATACATTTACCTTCAGCCATCCATCCTTGTGTGCTTGCAAAAGGGATCAGGTGGGATCTACACCAGCTCTTGGCTGATGTAGAATCCAGCTATAAAATGAGAATGACTCTGTAAGAACTTTGGCTGGCTTAACACTAGTTTTACACAAAGCAGTCATCAAAGCCAGGGATCTCACATATTCTCTTGAATCAATCCATTTAAATGGCAAATTCACAGTTCTGGTAGGTACAATCAAAATAAAACTGGATAATCTGTGCAAGTTTCCTGACAGTGGCAGCTCCTAGAATTCTTGTAGCGCCTTATGAAGCCTTTCTTAGGAATGTAGTTTCTGCCAGGATATTGCAAAATCAATAGCTGACATAATTGTTAAAAAAAATAGATTTTAGAGAAGAGAAAAGTAGAAGAAGAGATCTAGTGGCTTAAAAGACCAAATGGAGACAGGAGATTGTTTAAAATAGAATAGATAGAAAGACTGACTAAAGGAAAGCAAACTTACAAGCTAAGGGTATGATGGAGGGAGCGACTTCAGTGCAATGTTTAAACTAGCAATTTATTTGAACTTCACTCATGAGCCCAATTAATCAATACTGCAGGTTTTATGGATACAACGGAAGAATGCACTATTGCAATTTAAAAAAAAAAAAAACAATACACAGGTTAAACTACTACAAAACTAAGTGATTCCTGGAAATGTACTAGTACAAATTAAAAGCACACTAGATAATAATACCTTAATTGCAATCTTAAAACATGGCAAATACCACACATACGTTATTTAATCACTTACCCTTTCTCATGTAAGGGGTCTCAATCCCAAGGGAAAATATCCTCACCTGAAATCTCGAACAAGGGGTGAAGGATCTCCTCCAGTCCAGCTGTATTGCTGGAAAAACTTCTCAAAATACCATCCAAAATCTTGCAGCTTTTATCCAGTAAGAATGGGATGGTGAGGGGGAGGCAGAGGTATGCCTGAGGGAATTGGACTATCTAAAATATTAATCTTTAGTGGTGTGTTGGGATTTCCCCTTATTCTTTCATGGGCATGCCCTACTAGTCTTACTAATTTTGTGATGTCTAACATGCAAATTATTTACTCGTCCAAACTAACATATCATAGTGGTTGAAATGAGACTCAGGGCAGAGTGTTTCTTATTTGGGTTCCATCCAGGTTTTGGTCCTTTGTTCCCTGTGTCATTATTTTGGGTAACTCAGGGTTGGGTCATTTTTCACAAACCTCCTATGAGTCATCACAGATAAGGGTCTGTCAAGGCAAGACAGAGCTGAGCTGAACAAACACTTCCCTACATCTTTGTTCACTGAAACCTGTTTGGTGGGTATCTACACAAAGGGCAGGATGAATACAATAAAAGGGAGAAGAAAAAAAAAAGAAAAAAGAAAACATGAGTGCAAGAATATGTTAAAAGCTCATAACAATGAATTTCATTTGATATGACTAGTTAAAAAAAAGATTCCAAGAACAGACAACATGGCCAGACTATGGTGAGAAATGCAGAGTAAGATTTTTTTACTCATTATGTTTTGGCAGTATAGCACAGAAGTAAAAGGTGAGAAACCTGGAGAGAAGTTATAAAAGTGAGAGGATAACAAAGGAAAGGACATGTAACCAAAACAGTATGCAATAATCAACAGACTGTCTTCCTGACCTTCTGAGTAGGGTAATCAGGTAAGTGGTCCTGAGATTGTGTAATAAGGGCTTGAAAGACCTATTCAGGTGAATGTTTCCTTTTTGTGAAAATTCCTCAGCTACATACAATCCTGGCATTCTTTTTGATGAAGCTACGGCTAAAGAGATTGATTATTAACAATACTAGAAAAGGAAAATCTTCAAACATAAAAATTAAGATGAATGCATGAGGAAGTAAGAGAATTTGGTTTCTAATTAGTTTGTTGTTTGTCTTATTTGGGTTTTCTACCATTCATTTAAAAGTCTAGTCTCCCATATACTTGGGAGTAGGTCAGGACAGTGTTCCCTCCCTGTATATTTAATTAAAGTGACAAATATCAAGTGAATGAGAAATACACAGAAGCATGAAAATGGGAACATCTGATCCTAGACAAAATGTCTAAGATTAGTTTGGATAAGGAGCTGCTTTTCTAGCACCTTCCCAAACCTCTGCACACTAGAACTATGCAAGCTGAATTATATGGACAAGTAATGAAATTAATATAAATTACTATGTATTCTCACAGGCCTAGATAAAAGGCTTCAGAGAAAGACAGCTTTCAAAAACCTGAAACTACAAATGTGCATTGAGACAGGATGCTCATTTTGATTTGGGAATACTGCTTGCTCAAACACTTTCAGAGTGACCCTGGCAGATGCAGAGTCTGAATTAACATTCAAAGAAATCCACTGTTGAGAGTCGAGTCTGATCTTCACAATCTCAGGGCAAAACAGCTCACCCCCTCACTCTATAGAGAGCAACTGATTCAGAAACTCCTTATATTGCAAAGGTTGATGAGCACTTTCCAGACCTTCAAGGTTCTCACCACTTTGAGCTGTTGACTCTAGTAAGAGCTTGTCACTACTTGTCTCTCCGTTACTGCTTTCAGGCAGGATGTTCATTTTCTCATTGGGGAACCCTGAAGCTTCCAGAGCAGTCATGTATACTTCAGAAAGCCTCAGAAGAGAATTGTGAGTTTGCAGTGAGTGTGACCTTTTTTTTGCTCTACCCAAGCTTAAACCAAACATTTGGTACATAAAGTATCACCAAAGCATTTTATTTAGTGTGTTTTACTGTGGAATTTCAGTTTCCAAAACAATTTCCATGTGTTAGAGCATTCATGACTTTTTCCTCTCTTTTTCCATAGAAAGAGGGAAGGAGGCAATGTTTTTTGTGTTATAAGACAGTTTATCCTGAAAGGTGTTAAAGCAAAATAATTAAAATAGTTCTTCATGCCCACTTTTTTATTTTAGGAGCAAGATGTGAGAATTAGAGAGGCTACATTAACAAGTATAAAGTGAATTTCTAAAAGAAACAAGACTATTCATTTCCCAACACAAAGAACAAAAAAATCACTTGCATTGATTAATGTGCTTTGAAAGGATATGCATTTTGGTTGGAATAACATTCACTAAAAACATATATTTTAAAATATTTTGGGATGTTTTTTTCCCTCTTAATTTAGAAAAAGAGTCAAAACATGAAAGATTGATCAGTTCTTACTGGGAAACAACCATTAGAAAAGATAGTAGAGCACAAGTACACACACTTTTCTGTATCTAAAGTGAATAATTCACCTCATGAATTGGAAGTGCAAAACATCAACATAATTTTCAGCAGAGAACTGTTCTCAGTGAAACTTCTTGTCTTGCATGTAAGCTCAAAGTAATGACAGAGACAGCACTTCATTTGCCATAGTTTTGAGACATATCTGGATCTATAGCCACTATATTAGCTCTACTAATACAATGTACTAAAACCAAATGTGTTCAGGAAGTAATCATGTAGGCTATCATACAATTGTTAATTCTTCATTTAAAAAGGAATTGTTAAATATAAACAGTACGTTAAATAGTGAATCACTGGATTTTGTTATGTCTGGGCAAGGCAAGGAAGAAACAGATTAAGGGATGACTTATGTTAAACTATATGAAGGATATATCATTTAACAATCATAAAGAACACACAGTATGAATGAGTAAAGGGCACACAGTGGGAAGTTTATTTTTTAAAATACGATTTGAAGAGTACTGTAAAGAGCTGTAAGGCAATACAGGTGTGCCATTTAGATTAGTTGAACCATCTACCCGTTGTTTAGAGATTATGGAAAACATTGCTCTGAATCTGTTTGGGCCAGTGTTTCCAGTTATAATACATTATTCTTGTCACAGCAGCAGTTAAGTGTATTGCATGGTTTTAATGGTGAAGTGCTGTAAGTCTGCCTTAGGAAGACTTCTGTATGGTACACATCACACTCCAAAAAACACTGGGGCTGAAATTCTGACATAAAACTCTTCTTGAAAGCTACTTCAGAGCTTCTGAAGTGTAAATAAACAATTTTAAGTTTTTTTTTTTTTAAATTAGTCTTTTATTTCTGGCAATATGGCAACACCACTCAGGGCCCCAAGCAAGTCTTTCCTGAGGGATAGGCAGTTGGATCTCCAGACCATGGACCTCACCAGGCACTTCAACAGCAGCAGAGATGGAACGGCTGGGACAGGCCTCACAAGAGGACAAGGTCTGCCCCCTCCTGCTCTGGGAGCTGCTTTTACAATGAACCTCTTGCTTCTGGCCCTGCCTAAACTGCACAGTAGCCCCCAGCCTCTGCAGTGCCCTGTTAATAACATTTCTCCATGGTCTTTCAACATGCACAGACAGCTTTCCCAGGGAAAAACTAGTCTTGTAAACCAAATTACATGATTTGAAAGTTTACCTTCTTTAGGTAAAATACAGATAGTTGTAATTACTGGGCTTGTCCTATTTCAAAGTTGGCCCAAGTTGTGACTGACAATGTGCAGGTTCAAATACCTTAAATGAGATGGGGACGTTGGGAAAGTACTTACACAGCAGTCATCCTACAAACAAGATCAAAGATTTAGATTGAAGCAATTTCTGTAAGTGAGACCTGCAGCTTTTCTGCTGTAGAAAAAGAAAGTACAGAGATTTTTTTTTATAACAGTTAATGGTACAATTTCCTTTATAACAATGTTGCCTGCTTTGTGCAATTTCCCCCACTACAGTACAAGCACACTGACAAGGATTACTATTTATATATTTATTTATAATGAGAGTGAAAATACGTGAATTTTAGGCATCTGGTTACACATGGCAGCTTTGCCATTGTATTTGTCTTTTTTCAGTCTATGAAGCACAGCAATGAATTGAGGTATATGGGACAAATCTTTACAATTAAAATATGAGTTGCATTCCTCAAGTCAGTAGAGACTGTTGGTTTTTAACATCTTTGTCACTGACAGGAACAGTGGGACTGAATGCAGCCTCAGCAAGTTTGCCAAAGACATCAATCTGTGTGGTACAGTCAACACAATTGAGGGATGGGATGCCATTCAGAGAGATGTGGACAAGCTTGAGAAGTGGACCCGTGTAAACCTCATTAGGTCCAATAAGACCAAGTGTAAGGTCCTGCACCTGGGATGGGGAAATCCTCAGTATCAATACACTCTGTAAGATGATGTGATAGAGAGCAGCTCCTTGGAGAAAGACGTGGGGATACCAATGGATGAAAAATTGGATAGGAGTCAGCAATGTGCAAGTGCAGCCCAGAAAGCTAATCACATCCTGGACTGCATCAAAAGAAGCATGGTTAGAAAGTTGAGGGAGGTGATTCACTCTGCTGAGACCTCACCTGGAGTTCTGTTTTCAGCTCTGGGGCCCTTTGGGTAAGAAAGATATGGACCTACTAGAACAGGTCCAGAGGAGGGCCATGAAGATAATCAGAGAGCTGGAACACCTCTCCTACAAGGACAGGCTGAAGTTGGAGTTATTGAGCTTGGAGAAGAGAAATCTTGGGGGAGACCTTACAGCCTCCTTTCAGTACTTAAAATGGGCTTACAGGAAATATGTGGAGGGACTCTTTACAAGGGAATATATTGATAGGATGAGGGGTTATGATTTCAAACTGTCATAGGGTAGATCTAGACTAGATATTAGGAAGAATTTTTTAATGCTTGGTGAGGCACTGGAACAGATTGCACAGAGAAGTTGTCAATGTTCACAGCCAGGTTGGATGGGGCTTTGGGCAACTTGGTCTAGTTGAAAGTGTCCTTGTCCATGGCAGGAGGTTTGGAACTAGATGATCTTTAAGGTCCCTTCTAACACAAACCATTCTGTGATTCTATGATTCTTTCTTTTCTCCGCAAGAGCATGAGATTATCTCAAGATAAAACTGTTTTGTTCTATTCATTTAACCATAGTTAGTTTGAGATCTTATTAGATTCATAAATACCAGGACAAAAATCTATGTAAGAAGTTAATGCAATGAGAATAATCCCAGCTGCCTTTAAAAATGAAGGCTGTGCCTAAATGTATAACTCAATGGCACTGCCAGTCTTCTAGGGTATGCACATTTACCATGTCCTGGCCCCACAAGCAGGACAAGATCACACATCTTGGTTTCAGAATAAATAAACACAGGATTCATGGAATGGAAAACAGCCATGCAATGTGCCATTAGGTCACAGATATAGATGACTAAGGCATCAGTCCTCAGGATGTACTGCAGTGATAAGACATTTTTAAAGTAGTTTGGGAGTTCAATTAAAAGTTATATCAATCATATTCCAAAAAAGTGAAGAACTCACTAAGAGTTAACCACTTCAGACTAGAAATTAGATAAGATGTTTCTTCTCTCAAATGAGGTTTGATCTGGAAATAATCTCCTGAGATCTGAATAGACTGAGTTTATGCTTTCTTTATGGGAAACAAACAAACAAACAAACAAACCAAAACCCACCACCACCAAAAACCGAAAAAACAACCAACCAACCAAATAAACCTAAACCAACCCAGAATTTTATTCTGGTGTTCCTCTTACACTGATCTGTAAACTGTAATTGCTATAAGGCTAACATTCTTTCATTTCTTTCCCAGGCATGGCAAAATCATAAGTCTGACCCACTTCTGACAAAATTCCTACTTATGCTTATACTTGTGTTAGTGAGAGACCTTGAGCTGCTTTCCACTATTTCACACAAATGCAAAATTTCCCACAGCTTCCTCTTTTCGTGATACATTAACCAGAATTCACACAACATGCAACCTGAAGAAATGGGAGAAAAATGAAACATTGTGTCAAAAACATAATGTAAACTAGATTACTTAAGGCAGATACATTTTGTGTTAATGTCTTTGTATGAATTTATATAAATTACTGGAAAAGTCAGAAACTTAAGGAAAATGTCTCGATTTTTTGTGCATCTAAATTCAGACCACGAACTATTGTTTGAAAATATGTGCTTGTTCAGATACTTTGAGCAGACGTTTCTAGATGTACCAAGAGATACAGTAAATATCAATTGCAGCCAAGATTTCTTATCCTGATTCAGACAGACTTTGATCACTTCCATAATAGGACAAGGAGTGTAGATTTTGGAATTAGATTTAGCAAGATTAGATACTCCTCTCAAGCATAAGCCGCATTCCATCCGATGCCCCTTTATGTCCTGAACAAAAATAAAAGCTTATTCAGGTACCTATTCAGACCTGTGGACTTTTCATGCGAAAATGGTGGTCCACAGTGTTGCTTGAAAACAAGCATAATGCAATTGTCTGATTTAGCACAATGCTAAATTTTATGCTCCATTTTATTTTAAAACATTATTAACTATTTATCAACTCTTAAGAAATAAAAGATAAAAATATTTACACCTTATAAATTTCTTGCTCTATGGGTTATGTTACAATCATTCCTCTGTTTTATCATATGTTATGTAATCACCATTCATTCAAACGAAAATTAGGGAAAAAATATACTAAACCATCTCTCAAATTTGCAGACCAGACACTTTTAGTACAACAATAACAAAAATTTAAAAGTCCTAATAATAACTAGGAGCATACAAGGACTGTTACATCAGAAAAAGAGAAGTCTTTGAGAAATGTGAGAGGATATAACCTCAGCCCATTTTTAAAATAAGAAAAAGAATTACAAGCATAAGGCATCTTCAGTTACATACTTTTTAAAAATGAATAATGTCTTTCATAACTGCAAGCTGTGAAAGTTAAAATGGTTCACATAAACACAAATCATGTGAAAGCCATCATTAGCAAAGAAGAGTTTATCATATGACTCAGTGGATTTTTAACAACAAACAACCATTACTTAAAAACTGTGTGGGAACATCTACATTTTCCACCATACTGCTAAATTGTAAGATAAGGAAAAGAGCAATCTTCTCATGAAAAAATTAACCAGTAAATAGAACTGTATGAAAATTCTGTGAAATCTACATTAACAAAAGTTAATTAGAACATGTAATTATTTTCTTTTTAGTTTCAGTATATTTGTCTTCTTGAATCTGCAAAAGATTCAGAAAAGCAGTGGATCAGTTCTCTGGAATGTTTTTTTCCCCTGAAGTTACAGAGCTACTTGGCATAGGACCAACTGTTGGTTCCTTTCTCCTTAGTTCATAAACAGCAATTATTATTCCAAGCAAACTGGTCTTAGATGGTTATTACACTTTACTTTATTTCACAGTAGCTTTGAAGAGTCCCTTAATTTTGAGGTAATTGTGAAAAATTGCCACCTGACCCAGAATAGAAGGAGAGGAAAAAATAGAAAGACAACTGTCTCTTGGGGCTTGAAATATCTTGCAATAAGGAGGCAAACTTTTTTACTTCAAGGAAGAACTTTTTTATTTTTTGTATTAGTTCAAAAATTTGAACTGCTTTGATACTTAGTGAAGATTAAGATTTTTTTGCTATGATCAGAAAAAAAATTTCCTGAGAAAATTTTTCATACTTTTATCTAGTGGATATTTTACCATCACTATAAAAGTGATGGTTCTCTTGCATCTGAAAAAAATGAACCTCTGAGTTACAACAGGGAAAATTTAAAACACACTGCTTCACTTTTTGTTGGACTCTTCACTTTCCTAAAACTCTTCTAGAAGACCAGTCCTTCACAGGAAGATTTTGGAGCAAGGTTAAGACAATGAAACTCTCAATTTCTTCTGTAATAGGAGAATTTTGCAAATATAATGAAGTCGGATTTTTTTTTTAAATCAAAGCTCAGAGAACATAGGAAAAAAAATTAATATTTATGAATAGTAAACATATATCCAAGTTTTTCAGGAAACATGAACATGTGAGACTGACATACTACATCACATCAGGTGTTTGTCTAGCCCAGTGTCATTCCTTTTCTTATGGCAGAAACCCAGAGAAAATATATATAAAATGTGCAGAAAGTAAAAGTGATTCTTCTATACACAGTCTTTCAGCTTCTACTAATTGAAATACTTCTGAGGAAGGGGCCAAATTCAGCTCGTGCATTTAAGAACAATCACTAGTTCTATCCCTATCAATTTTATCTAATGTCTTGTAGACTTGTTCATGTCTTCAGACTCTGTAAAATCCCATGGCTGTGCATTCTACAGTTTCTTTATTTATAGTATAAAAAAGGTGCTTCATTTTGTTATTTTTAAGTATGATTACTTGTAAATTTTTAATAATTTTCTATTGACCTCTGTGACTCTACAGACCTTCACTCTACACCTGATGTCACACTTCAGCCATCTCAAGCTGAAGAGTTTCTCTCTTCATATACAGAGGGTTGCGTAGGTCTGTTCTTGTGAATGAGGAGTTCATAAAAAACCAAGACACTCTTCTATAACAGAAGTTCAGACATAAAAGAGATCATTTTTTTTCTTTCTTTAAACATATAAGTAATCCTTGATAGCTAATAAGACTATAGATATATCTAGTTGCATGTGGACTAACTCCTATTTACACTGGGAATAGAAGAAGTGTTTTTAATAGATACCTATATATATAGATATCAGTATATATATTGAGGACTAGAGTTTTATGGGAACCTTTGCATTCTTTCACTACTGTTCCTTTGCATTTATGATTATCTCTTTCCATTTTTGAAGTTTTCATCTGCTATTCGCTGTCTTGATTGTTTCATGACTAGGAGTTTGGGAAGTAAGTAAATCTTGGTAAGCTTAAATTCTCACTTAGATTCAGAAAGTAATTCCCTAAATTTTAGCCTAAATTTTTGTAGATCTACACTTTTAAAAACTGTCATTCTCATGCAATTAATTCTTTTTAGCCTCTGTCCTTGCACAAGGTCAGTTGGATTGCTCTAAGCAGCCTGCCAGTGCGGGTAAGGGGGAGAGGAAGAAGAGCGGCCTGCAGAGACGCGTGAGCAGGGTTTGTGGGAAGCAGCGAACAGTGGTTGGTTCCCTCCTGGCCAGAGAGAAGATCATGGTCATGACATGGCCAAGAGCCACAGTGAGGAAAAATGTGGGAACTGAGACCGAGCTCCTGCAGGAACACATAGCTGTGCAGGTCTCTGTCTGTGGCGAGTGCCTGAGCCTGGCCCTCAAACCAGAGAGAGTCAGTGATACCACTTGTGTTTGGTGTGATCAAATAAACGACCTGCTCAGGCAGCTGGTTGGACTGAGAGAGGAGGTAGAAAGATTGAGAAGGATCAGGGAGTGTGAAAGTGAGATAGATTGGTGAAGCCACACTCTGAGGCAAAGGCAGCAGGAAGAGACTCTACAAGAAGTGGAGGATCCCCTCCTCTCCTGTCACCAGGCAAAAGGGGGGGACATAAGGAACAAGGGGGAATGGAGAGAGGTCCCTCCTTGGAGAGGCAAGAGAAAACCTTCTTGGCCCCTCCTCACCTTCGCAGTTACCATTGCACAATAGATATGGGGCTTTGGGACTTGACAGCCAGGTGAATGGAGATGGAGACAAGGATCCATCCAGTGAGTCACCCAAGACTTGTCACTCATCCCCACATCTTAGGACTGCTTCAATTAAGAAGAAAAGGAGGCTGATTGAAGTAGGTGACTCTCTTCTGAGGGGAACAGAGGGGCCCATTTGTCACCCAGACCCATCCCACAGGGAAGTCTGCTGCCTCCCTGAGGCTCGGGTTAGAGATGTTAAAAAGTAAGCTCACTGACCTGGTGCAGCCCTCTGATTATTATCCCTTGTTAGTTATTCAGGTTGGTAATGATGAGGTTGTAGAGAAAAGTCTGAAGGCAATCAAAAAGGACTTCAAGGCACTGGGGCAACTAGTTGAAGATTTGGGTACGCAGGTGGTGTTTTCATCAATACTTCAAGTGGCAGGGAAAAACACTGAAAGAGGGTGGAAAACACATCTGATTGACACATGGCTCAGAGACTGGTGCCACCGTTGGAACTTTGGGTTCTTTGATCATGGGGAAGTTTATATGGCACGTGGTCTCCTAGCGACAGACGGTGTACATTTGTCTCAAAGGGGAAAAAGGATCCTCGCACAGGAGTTGGCGGGACTTGTTGAAAGGGCTTTAAACTAGGCTGGAAGGGGGAAGGGCGTAAAACCAGGTTCACTAGAGACGAGCCTAAGGACGGCCTTCAGACTACTGTCCTACTCAAGGTGGATAATTGTGATACATGGGACAATAATAACACAGGGCTCACTAATAAGTTATTAACCACAGAAGTGGCCAGGAATGGTCAGATAGCAAGAGTGAAAACTGGTGGCTTAACTCCCTCTCTGAAATGCTTATATACCAATGCATGGAGTACGGGAAATAAGCAGGAGGAGTGGAAGAAGGGACTTGTCACTTGGGAGAACTATAGGGAAGTTTCAGGACATGTAGGAAGGCAACAAGAAAGGCCAAAGCCCTCTTAGAACTAAAACTAGCAAGGGAAGTAAAAGGGAACAAAAAGGGCTTCTTCAAACATATCAGTAGCAAAAGGAAGAGTAGGGAGAGTGTGGGCCCTCTGCTGAATGAGGTGGCAGCCCTGATAACCGAGGATGCAGAGAAGGAAGGGTTGCTGAATACCTTCTTTGCTTCGGTCTTTAATCCAAAGACCAAGCCTTGTGAACTCCAGACCCTGGATGTAGGAGAGAAAGCCTGAAGGAGGGAAGACTCTCCACCAGGCAGTGAAGACTGGGTTAGGGATCAGTTACAAAAATTGAATACACACAAGTCCATGGGCCCTGACGAAATGCACCCAAGAGTGTTGAGAGAACTGGCTGATGTTGTTGCTCTACCACTCTCCATCATTTTCACAAGATCATGGCAAACAGAAGAGGTGCCTGAGGACTGGAGGAAAGCCAGTGTCACTCCAGTCTTCATAAAGGGCAAGAAGAAAGATCCAGCAAACTACAGACCATTCAGCCTCACCTCCATCCCTGAAAAAATGATGGAGTGGCTCATTCTGGAGGTCATCTCTAAGCACATGGAAGACAAGAAGGTTGTCAGGAGTAGTCAGCATGGATTTACCAAGGGGAAATCCTGCTTGACTAATCTGATAGCATCCTATGATGTTGTGACTGAATGGGTAGATGCAGGAAGACCAGTGGATATAATCTACCTTGACCTTAGCAAGGCATTTCACACAGTATCCCATAACATCCTCGTGAGCAAGCTCAGGAAGTGTGAGGTAGAAGAACAGACGGTGAGATGGAGTAAGAACTGGCTACACAATAGAGCCCAAAGAGTGGTAATCAATGGTGCCAAGTCCAGCTGGAGACCTGTAACTAGTGGAGTCCCCCAAGGATCAGTGCTGAGTCCAGTCCTGTTCAACATCTTCATCAACGACCTCGATGAAGGGACAAAGTGTCTTCTCAGCAAGTTTGCTGATGATACAAAACTGGGAGGTTTGGCTGATACACCTGAAGGCTGTGTGGCCATTCAGCAGGATTTGGACAGACTGGAGAGCTGGGCAAAGAGGAACTTAATGAGGTTCAACAAGAATAAATGCAGAATCCTGCACCTGGGAAGGAGTAACAAAATGCACCAGTACAGATTAGGAGACTATCTGATGGAGAGCAGTTCTGTGGAGAAGGACCTTGGAGTCCTGGTGGACAACAAGTTACCATAGGACAGCAATGTGCCCTTGTGGCCAAGAAAGCCAATGGTATCCTGGGGTGCATTAAGAAAAGTGTGTCCATCAGATGGAGGGAGGTCCTTCTCCCCCTCTACTCTGCCCTAGTGAGACCTGACCTGGAGAACCGCATTCATTTCTGGGCTCACCAGTTCAAGAAGAAAGGGGCAACCTCTTTTCACTTGTGCCCTACGATAGGACAAGGGGCAACGGATGCAAGCTAGAGCACAGGAAGTTCCACCTCAACTTGAGGAGGAACTTCTTTACTGTGAGGGTTACACAGCACTGGAACAGGCTCCCCAGAGAGGTTGTGGCCTCTCCTTCTCTGGAGACTTTCAAGACCCATCTAGATGCGTTCCTATGTAACCTGCCCTAGATTCTATGGTCCTGCTTGGCAGAGGGGTTGGACTTGATGATCTCCAGAGGTCCCTTCCAACCCCTAACATTCTATGATTCTATGATTAAGCTACTTCTTCATAGTTCATTTATTTAATGTGCACAGTGAGGACTTACAGATATTTGTGAAGTTCTCTGATGGCTCTAGAATAGAGATGCTGGTGTTATTAATTGTGCATTGAAATATTATTTGTATTACTTTATGAAGAGATTATATGGGCATGAGATATAGTGACACAATCTACTTCTAAGAGTTATCTAGCTCAATTACCAGAACATGTTCAATAATCTAATCTAAAAAGTATATATATACATTCTTTCATAGTGACTGCAATCCTAAAGAATACCTCACATAATCATCTTGCTATAAATAGCCATTAAAATGACAAGTCAGCCTCCAAAATTTGAAATGACAAATGGATTGTTGTCTTCTTTTTAATCTGCACTATTGCTACACCCTACCCATGAATAAAATGCAGAAATATTTAACTACTCTCTGTTTGTCTCTCGTTAACATATAGCACCCATAAATGTACAAAAGGAAGCATATTCTACTTTTACATCTTTAAAGTCTTTTGTGGATACACACATGAAAAAGGTAGGTTTGGGGCCCGCACTTACTCCATAGAATATCCTGTAACTCTAATGATACATCATGCAGATTTTCTCTATCACAACATCTCTGAAGTTGTGTTCTCTCTTTGGGAGCTAGAAAATGAGTGTAGCGAGACACAATTAAGCGTAATTCAGAAGAAATTAATTCTTAATCAACAGACACAGACATAGAGGGTTGAAATCTGAGGTCTGTGTAATCTTACTAAACTTTGTATTTGACTAGACCTAGTGCTGCTGGAGTAGATAACTCCCTCCTTCCCCTCTAGATCTTTGACTGTTCTGTAACATTTCTGATTCCAGAATTATTTTATTGCTAACAGGATAAAATACTTTCTAGCCTGGAGTAAGAAAAGGGAATTTCTTGACAAATGGGCATTTGTTGATAAATAAATACCTCTCCCATGAAGAAAAGTTGAGAGAAGGGATTTGTTCAGCCGCATGAAGGGAAGGCTCTGGGTAGACATTACAGCCTTTCGATATAAGAAGAGAGCTTATAAGAATCATAGAATCATAGAATGTTTCAGGCTGGAAGGGACCTCTAGAAGTCATCTAGTCCAACCTCCCTACACAAGGAGGGACATCTACCTAGGTCAGGTTACTCAGAGGCTCATCAAGCCTGACCTTGAATGTCTCCAGGGATGGGGCGTCCACTACTTCTCTGGGCGGCCCGTTCCAGTGCTCTGTGATCCTCATGCTAAAAAACTTTTCTCTAATATCCAACCTAAATCTATCTTTTCCTAGCTTAAAACCATTACGCCTTGTCCTATCACTACAAACCCTTGTGAATAGACCTTCCCCTGCTTTCCTGTAGGCCCTCTTCAGGTACTGGAATGTAAGTATAATGTCCCCCCGGAGACTTCTCTTCTCCACGCTGAACAGCCCCAGCTCCCTCAGCCTGTCTTCATATGAGAGATGCTCCACTCCCCTGGTCATTTTGGTGGCTCTCCTCTGGACATGCTCCAATACGTCCACATCTTTCTTGTGGGGGCTCCAGAACTGGACGCAATACTCCGAGTGAGGTCTCACCAAGGCGGAGTAGAGAGGCAGAATCACCTCTCTTGATCCGCTGGCCACAGTTCTCTTGATGCAGCCCAGGATGTGATTGGCCTTCTGGGCTGCCTTTGCACACTGGTGGCTCATATTTGGTTTTTCATCCACCAGTACTCCCAAGTCTCTTTCCACAGGGCTGCTCTCCAGTATGTCCTCTCCCAGCCTATACTGATAATGCTGGTTGCCCCAGCCCAGGTGCAGAACCCTGCACTTGGCCTTGTTGAACCTCATAAGGTTCATCTGGGCCTACCTTTCCAGCCTGTCCAGGTCCCTCTGAATGGCATCCCGTCCCTCAGGCGTATCAACTGCACCCCCCACCTTGGTATCATCTGCAAACTTGCTGAGGGTGCCCTCATTGTCACTGTCAGTATCATTAATTATAGAATCATAGAATCATAGAATCATAGAATGGCCTAGGTTGGAAGG
>JAVFHW010071309.1:7357-22656 GCA_032159205.1 Eurystomus glaucurus suahelicus
TTTTTTTTTTTCTTTCTTTTTCCCTTTGGTCATTTTTCTAGCTTCCCTGGTCAAAAAATACCTTGACAGGGGGAAAAGAAGGTCCTTAATTCCCACACAGCATTTGAAACACTGGTGACTGGAACAAACCAAGTCAAGCGAGAGGCTAAATTTTCAACTCATTCCTCAGGAGATTAGGAGAGGAAACCAGCTACTGCTTGGATGGTTTTCAGGACCCACATTGTGCCCTGTTCACCAGTTCCACTGGCACTGCAAATGTGCTCTAGGAGCTCTTACAGTGTAGACAAAGCAGAGTGCTCCACACCAGATAACTTTGTGTACACAGTATGTACGTAAATATTCACCAGTCCTCTGATAAGCAGGCCCAGGCTTTCCAGAAATGAGGGCTGCCCAGAAAACAAAGGAAGGGTGTTTATTCCTGCTCTGCTTAAAAGCCAGGCACCACAGTCACTGGTTTCTGAAGGCACAGGCTGGGCAGGGGAGCCCTGCAGGGCCAGTGTCCCCTCAGGCAGGTCTCACCCCATCTCCTGTGCTGCCAAAGATGCTCACAATCACCTCAAAAATGCAATCAACCACCCAGTTCAAGGGGAAGATGAGCAATTTCAGTCCATTGTTGCCCAAGAGGCTGCTGTGATCTTGGTGTCCGCTACTGACAGTGGAAGATGTCTCCAAAAGTCTCTGGATGCCTCCTGGTTGCTTAGAGCCTTGCTTAGAATTTTCTTTAACCTGTTATAACCGTTATAAAATCCAACTAGCATCCTCATATTACTCAGAAAAATCCTTCCATGTAAAGATCCATTTTTATAAGATATGGTTCTCTGTTTGAAGGTGTCAACCCCACATCTTTCCAAAATGGTGCTGGAAATCTCAGAAAGCCAAAGACTGTAGAGTGCTGCGGCAAACATCTCTATGTAAGTGCCCTGGCATCAGCCTGCTGTTTTCAGGAGAGGTCAGCATATCTACATAGATGCGTTAATAGGGCAGCCGCCAAAATCTCCTCTAAGATGTTTTGAAAGCTTAAAAAAAAATACCCTCAAATATATATTTTTTTCAACATCTGCAGTCAATGAAAGGAGAGATGCAAATCTGCTGTCATTTGGATGCAAATTTTTTTCACATCAAATCAGTGACAGAATGCACAATAAACACACTTTAAATTGAAATATTCCATGTTCACTTCCTCCTACCCTTGCCTGCAGCTGGGATCTAATTTTCATGCACAGCTCCACACAGGTGACCATCCTCCACCGTCTCTGAAGCCAGGAAGAGTGTGGGGAAGATGGAATTACAGAGGCAAAGTAATTGCAACCAGCTCATGCCTCAAAAACCAGCTGTCATGCAAGAGAGTAAAGATGAATCTTCTTCAGAATAAATGTTGTTAAAAGAGTCTGTATCTGTCTTAAACCCTAAAGGATCCTTTATCATAACTGCTAACATTTTGATCACAGGGAAATACGATAATCGGTCGCCCTGGAGTCCACAAAATCAGGAATAATAGAAAATATCTCTGTAAGGCTTGTTTGCTACTGGCTTTAAATAGCTCATTTGATGTACAACAACACTGCAAGGGAGGACAGCGCTCAGAACATCAGTGCAAAGGTAGGCAAAGGATGTACAGCAAGGGTAAGGGGTTTTCTTGGGTCATGTGGGAAGTGCAGCAGAGCTAAGAACCCAGCTGTATTTCCCTAGGCCTAACAGTCATACTTTTGTGCCCCATCCCCATCATCTCCATCCCCATCCCCATCCTCATCCCCATCTCCATCCTCAACCCCACCTCAACCTCTATTCCCATCCAGGACACTTTCTGTTTCTTTTCCATCTCCAGCTTTGTGCCAAGTTACACTGATTTTAGGCTACACACATAAGTGCTTCAGAGCCCATCTGCAGGGGTGAGC
Source organism: Eurystomus glaucurus suahelicus (assembly GCA_032159205.1). Lineage (NCBI taxonomy): Eukaryota > Metazoa > Chordata > Aves > Coraciiformes > Coraciidae > Eurystomus > Eurystomus glaucurus. The sequence goes on from JAVFHW010071309.1 coordinate 9,253, forward strand.
TCAGCCACAGGTGCACATCAATCTCCTCATGCCATGACTAACCTCACCACTGCACCATGCACATCCCTTTTAGAGTCTGTCGGTTTCTGTGATGTACTCAAAGCTATTTGCTGTAGCTGGTGCTTTATTTTTCCTACCGGTAGAAAGTGTTTCCTGATGTCTGACCAAAATCCTTCCTGCTGTAATTTAAACCTGCTCATTCTTTCCATAGTTGGTCAGCTAAACATTTTTGCTGCCATTTCCAGCAGCTCCCAGTGAGCGCTGTGCTCCTCTCTATCTGCACAGCACTGCACCTCCGTTAAGTTCAGCCCGTGGCTTTCCCAGGGAACACTCATTTGCCATAAGGGCAAACCAAAGGCAACACTGGTAAATCAATCATTTATTTTAACAGCCTGGGGCTGGTCCGCTAGCCTTTGGATTGTGGGATGTTCCTGCATATTGCTCCACTATGCCATAGGACCAGGGCAAGTTTTCCCGGGCTGGTCCTAGCTCGACAGCTGGTGGTGTGGGAGTGTTTAAAAGCCACCTGGGTCTATCTCCACTGTGCAACAGCCACAGTTGCTCGCCTGCAGTACAGGCATGCCTCACTGTGACTCACAAGCTATTAAAAGCCATGTTTCCCCTCACATTGCTCTACCTAAAGATATAGAGCGGCACCTGCTAAGAACTGCAAAGGCAGGTTAGTTAGATCTCACTGGAAGTTAAGCACCAAATTCACCTGCCTGTTAGAAATGAAGTGCCTTTAGAAATCGAGCCTCAGACACTTCTGAACTGCTTAAGCAAGGTGGAAACCCCAGGTCACCTGAGACACAAGTCAACGAAACACAGCTGCATGCACGTTCCCATCCTCATTTCTACACATAACAAAGCCTAAGAGCCTGCGGGAGCGGGGAAGGCACACACGGGAGGAATCCTAGGGAAATTCTGCCCAAAGAGCCAATGTTATTGCCCACTTGTTGCACCACTGCCTCACCTCTGTGCCTGAGAAGATCATGAAGCAGGTCCTCCTAGAAGCTCTGCTAAGGCACATGGAGGACAGGGAGGTGATTTGAGACAGCCAGCGTGGCTTTACCAAGGCCATGTCCTGCCTGACCAACCTAGTGGACTTCTATGATGGAGTCACAACATTGGTTGACATGGGAAGAGTGATGGATGTCATCTGTCTGGACTACTGTACAGCCTTTCAGTCGGTCCCCCACAACATCCTTCTCTCTAAATTGAAGAGATGTGGATTTGCTGGGTGGACTGTTCGGTGGATAAGGAATTGGCTGGATGGTCACATCTGGAAGATAGTGATCAACGGTTTGATGTACAGATGGAGACAGGTGATAAGTGATGTCCTTCAGGGATCCATACTGGGACCAGTGCTGTTTAACAACTTAATCAATGACATAGCTGGATCGAGTGCACCCTCAGCAAGTTTGCAGATGACACCAAGCTGAGTGGTGCAGTTGACACTCCTGAGGGACAGGATCCATCCAGAAGGATCTGGACAAGCTTGAGAATTGAGCCTGCGTGACCCTCACAAGGTTCAACAAGGGCAAGTGCAAGGTCTTACACCTGGATTGGGGCAACCTCTGTATTAATACAGGCTGGGGAATGCAGCCCTGCAGAGAAGGATGTGGGGGTGCTGAAGGGTGAAAAGCTGGACATGAGCTGGCAACATGCGCTCACAGCCCAGAAGCAAATCGCATCCTGGGCTGCATCCAGAGCAGCGTAGGCAGCAGGTCAAGGGAGAGGATTCTGCCCCTCTGCTCTGCTCTGCTGAGACCCCTGTGCAGTGCTGGGTCCAGCTCTGAAGTCCTCAGCACAGGACCTGTTGGAGGGGGACCAGAGGAGGCCACAACAATGATGCAAGGGCTGGAACCCCTCTGCTGTGAGGCCAAGCTGAGAGAGTTGGGGTTGTTCAGCCTGGAGAAGAGAAGGCTCCACAGAGACCTTCTTGTGGCCTTTCAGTACTTAAAGGGGCCTATCAGAAAGGTGGAGACAGACTTTTTAGCAGGGCCTACTGTGACAGGACAAGGTGTAATGGTTTTAAACTAGAAGAGGGGACATTTAGACTAGATCTAAGGAAGATATTTTTGACACTGAGGATGTTGAGACACTGGCTCAGGTTGCCCAGAGAGGTGGTCAATTCCCCGTCCCTGAAAACATTCCAGGTGGCTGGACAGGGCTCTGAGCAACCTGCTGTAGTTGCAGATGTCCCTGCTTGCTGCAGGGAGGTTGGACTAGATGACCTTGAAAGGCCCCTTCCAACCCAAACCTCTCTATAATTCTATGTTTCTGTATTTTGAGGGGAGCGTCTGCAGACTGTCAGAAGCACTGCAGGAAAGAAAAAAAAAAAAACAACCTAAGAGAGTCCCAAATTTATCTTTCTTCTTTGCCTGTAAAACTTTCTGCAGAGCCCAGGAAGAAATGTCAAAGATAGGGCAGGAGCGTTACCTGCCCAGGGTGGTGTGGCATGCAGGCATGTGTGTGAGCATATATACGTGTGTGTATGCACTCTCCTTCAGCTTCATGAGGCAAAAGAGAGTTTGCCTTTGCTATTCAAAGGTCGTTTACAATACAGGATCCCTGGGCTGCTTCTTCTTTGTTTGGTTGGGGTTTTTTTCCAAAAAATTAAAAACTGATTTGCAACCACCTTATCTGCTAGGTAATGGGATGAATGTCCAAAGGTACACCAGTGGAGCAGCACAAATGTCTCTGAGACACATGCAAACTTAATAAGTGTTAGGGCCAAATCTAATAACCGCTTTGTCATCTCAACAGCTCTTTTAGCTTCTACAAGCGACACTATCATTTTTCCTGGTGTTTTTGCTGTTATTTAACCCTGAGAGTGTGCAGGATCTGCAGCAGTGCTTTGCAAGTGCCTGTGAAACACCTGCAGTTGGATGTTTCCTGAATCAGCAGCACATCTACCCCAGGTCTCCTTGGCAAACCTTGTCAGCTGCCTCTGGGAAAGCCCAGATGTTGCCGGCTGCAGGTCAGCCAGCAAATATTTCCTCCCTGGCTTATGTGCCCATACACAGGAAGAATGCTATTTGTGGCAATCTCCTACCTTTTCTGTTAAAAATAGTTTGAAAGCAGTTCAAGGGATTTCTGGCAAATGATAGGGAGAGTGATGGCACCAAGCATTTACAGAGAAGCAGTCAACGTCATTCTGGTTCTTCCCTCTGTTTTCCATTTCCACTCATGTTTGGTGGTCTATCCAACATTTCAAGGTTCATATCCAGCATCAGGGTGCAATGACCCCACAGCAGAGGACCCCTTGCTTCAACCATGGATCACCAGGAGAGGTACAGCTATCAAAAAACCCAGCAGAAAAATGCCTAACTCAAAGTAAAACTGATGGCAGCAGCTGGAGAGATATGGTCACCCTCTGACAAAGGCAGATGTGCACAGACTTGCCCTACACAGGCTAAGAATGCCAACTGTGAACTGACAGCAATGTCCAAACCTGCTCCATTATGCAGGAGAGCTGCATGGTTTCCAAGGTGGCCTCAGGTGACAGCAGAGACCAAAGATCAAACCTCCTCCTGCATACATGCAGTCATGCGAGAGACCTCCTCCGACCTGGGAAGAGCTGCAGCCCCGCTCTTGGGCACGTCCCGCACCCCTCTGCTTGACACCTCTGCATCGGAGAGATCAGATCAGATGCATCAGGCTAAATCCTTGAACTAGAGAACAACGTGCCTGTGCAGGCAGTTACTCTGGACATAATAAAAGCAACGCCAGTTACATTTCCTCATGCAAAAGCAGGTTTTCCTGCCTTTCCACCTCCCATATACCTTGCATTTTATAGTAAAGCTTTTAAAAAACAGTTGCATAACCTTACACACAGGCCATCAGCTTGCATGGGGATGGCATGACTGGTTATCTGTGCAAAGGCTGTGGAAAATTCCTTGATGAGGCTGTGGAGCGAAGGCAGCTGGCCAAAGAGTCAGGCAGCCCTTCGTACAACTGATGTCCCACAGCCTGTCCCAAGTGCCACTCCACAATCATAGAATCATAGAATCATAGAATGTTAGGAGTTGGAAGGGACCTCTGGAGATCATCAAGTCCAACCCCCCTGCCAGAGCAGAACCATAGAACCTAGGATAGGTTACACAGGAATGCATCCAGACGGGTCTTGAAAGTCTCCAGAGAAGGAGACTCCTCAACCTCTCTGGGAGGTTTACTTCACAGTAAAGAAGTTCCTCCTCATTTTGAGCTTCCTTTGTTGTGGTCACCAGCAGTGATATTTAGGCCACGAAGAACCTCTGGAGGTCCCTGGTCCAACCTGTGCTCAGTGCAGGCAGTCTGATGCTGAGCCAAGCTCGTTGTATGTGTGCTCTGCCCAAGGTGAGCACCATGCAAGAAGCAACGTGTGCTACTGACCCTGATGTGAGGCTGGAAATCCTTCAATCTCCTAAAGAATGGGTTTGTGGAGGCCATCAGCTACAGCACAGGGGCTTTTGGGGGCAGGCAGCCCTGCAAGGTTCTTTCTAAAGATAAAAGAAAGAAATGATGGGATGCTTCAGCAGAGGTTCATACCCAATGAGTAATGGTGTGCATGCAGTGGGGTACTGCCTCTTTGGAGTGTCTCCAAAGAATGGCAATGAAGCTGGTGAAGGGTCTAGAAAACAAGTCTTATCAGGAGCAGCTGAGGGAACTAGGGTTGTTCAGCTTGGAGAAAAGGAGGATCAAGGAAAACTTCTTGCTCTGGACAACTCCCTGAAAGGAGGTTGGAGCCAAGTGGGGGTCAGTCTCTTCTCCCAAGGAACAAGTGATAGGACAAGAGGAAATGGCCTCAAGTTGTGCCAGGGGAGGTTTAGGTTGGACACAAGGAAAAGTGTCTTCCCCGAAAGAGTTGTGAAGCCTTGGCCCAGGCTGCCCAGGGCAGTGGTGGAGTCTCCATCCCTGAAGGGGTTTAAAAGCTGTGTAGATGCGGTGCTGAGGGACGTGGTTTAGTGGTGACCTGGCAGTGCTGGGTTAATAGTTGGACTCAATCTTAAACGCCTCTTTCAAGCAAAATGATTCTATAATTCTATGACTCCCTGCTTGCAGCCTCTCTGGATGGTAAGGAAGAGGTGAAGCCCAGTGTGAAGAAATCCAAGCAGCCGGAAGTGTCTGCTGGTGAAAGCACAGCTGGGGCTCTGCTGTGAGCCGGCAGCAAGGTTGGCTGCAGCGAGGACAAGCCGCCTTGTCAGGAAAGCACATCCGCTGTTCGGTGTCGGGAGTGAGTCACCATGCCAAGCGTGAAAAGGAGTTTAACACGTGAAGACAGACAGCCTCCCTTCCCCCCACAGCTTCAGCAGAGAAAAAATTAATCTGCCCTTTTCCAGGAAAGCGATTTGCAACCTGATTGCTCTCGTATCTGTTTATTAAACAAAGGGTTTGGGAGGAAATTCCTTGCTGCGGTGACAGACCACGTTTCCAAGGTTATCCCAGAGCACAAAGCAAGATGACAGTCATTTTTTATCCCCATAATTAGAGAAAGCGTGTTAGCAGATTAATGTTAAGCAACATTTACATATGGTATTATAGTTACAGGATGGTGCTTTCTAACCAAATTAAAGACCACCTTGCTCACTGCCTTGCAGCAGGTGAGACTGTGTTCACAGTACTGTTCCCAAGAGATTTAAATTTAACCCCATCCAAAGTCAGTCCAAACCCAGCTGTAAGATGCCCATTGACTGCAACAATCTTTCTGTCCTCGGGTTTCTGGTCTTTGCTTTCCCTGTTGCTTGTTGCATCTCAGGGCCTTTTCCCAGAGGTATATTTAAGAACAGCATCCCTGTGCCACTCGAATTTCCTCGTGTTTGCTCACCACTGAAAGCAGCATGGTGCAAATCTGAGACCAGAATGCCTGGCAGGGCTTGGGCATGGGGTGGACAGGGCATCTTTCCAGGTTCCCTTAACTGCTTTCAATGAAATGCTCCATCTTCAACACACCTCCCCAAAAAAACCCCTGAGCCCAGCTACTCCCTGCTCCTCTGCAGCCATTTTTGAGGTTCCCAGACTTAACTGTCGAAGGCTGCAGACACATTTATTATCTTTTTGCAGTGCCATCTGGCATTTGTGTATCAGAAGAAGATTACATATATGTCAAACGGGGAAAAAAATCTTTTCCTGTAACAGTTGTAGAAGCAAGGGGGGAAAAATACATAAAAAAATAAAATCCTGCAGACCATATGGAAGGCTTTTTCTTAAGTGATCCATCTTGAGCAATTAGGAAGTGTCACAGCCAATATGCAGATCCTGGTCTCACTGTGAGTGCTGGGACAGGAGTGGGGTGGCAGTGTCAGGCTACCTGAGACACTGACACTGCCTGAAATAGCCTGGGAACATGAAATGCCCTCCTCTCCTCCCCCAAAACAGCAGAAGAAAATAAAAAAGAAGAGAGAGAACAAAGCAAGACAGCTTGCGGCATGATAAGTGAATCAGAGCAATGGCCTTTCTTTGCCTTTCGGGGTTTTATCATCACATGTCTTGCGAAAGCAATAGGTGTGAACCCGCTGTGGAGCCTCGCCAGGTTTTCAGTGCTTGCTCTGTGCCTCCTGATGCTGGGGATAGTGGAAAATTACTGGCTTCTCCTCCCAGCACCACCACACAAGCCAGCTTTGGCAGGGCGAAGGAATCAACTGCTGGCTTGACCCAGGAAGCACCAACTGGGGACAGCATTGCCACTGCATCCTGTAGAGAAGGAGTTGGTGAGCACAGTGCGCTCACATTTCCCTCTTCTCTGTGGGGTGGCCATGATATCTTCTTGGTTGGCAAGGTAGCTGCATGGCTGCAACCTCACCCTATGGTGGCCAAGAGCATCCCCTGCAACTCATCTGCTGCACCCTCCATCTGGTGACTACAACCAATGGCAGATCACAGGGAGGAAAAGCACAGTGTTGGCTGGGGAAAAGTGTTGGTGGGAAGGTGCAAATGGCAGTCAGGGACATGGGGGTCCTCCTTGCCCAGCCTATGGCTCACAGTCACCTTTGTGCTGGGCTCCAGCATACAGGAGCGGCTCCAGCATACAGGAGCAGCTCCAGCAGCCAGCTCCCATTGGGAAGAGGGGCAGCAGCCACCAGCCCAGTGTCTGAGGTAGGAAAGCAGTTCCTACTGAGCCCTGACAAAGCAAACGGGCTCACGCCAAGTGGCCATAGGCAGCCCAGCCTCATATTACTGAGTGGCTGGGACACAGAGGGAGAACAAATAAATACCACAAAGTCAAACAGCATCACTGCCCAGGGCAAAACTGTCTTTCCCCAGCCTCCTCTCTTTTTTTCCCCTTCCACTGTTGTTGCTGCTCGTATGCAAACAATCAGTGAGCGAGAGGACCAGAGGTCCTCTGGCAATCATTTTGGCCCAGTATTTATTTTCATTTCAACCTCAAAAACTTTCCCTGGGTTCTACCAGTGTCAGCCTAAGATGTTCTCCCCCTTGCCCCCAGCCTCTGCTAATTCACACTGGCCCAGGCAGATGTTTGTTGATGTGGCAAAGGAGAGGGAAACGGACCCCAGCTGCTCTCTGCCCTTCCTCCCGTGGAAGTTTATGCTGTGGAGTTATTTTCACCAGGAAATCCAGCTGTGGTCAGCCCCTTTCCGGCAGCTGCCCAGCCTCAAGGACAAGGGGCACCAAAAACCCACTGGTACACCACCACACACTGTGCCAACCTCCCTGCTGGGTACCCCTCCCTGACCCTAGAATCTCCCTGTCCCCAGCTTTCCCCTACCACCAGCATCTCCTCTGCCCCCAGTGTCTCCCTATCCCCAGCTTCCCTCCTGACCCCCAGCATCCCCCTGCCCCCAGCATCTCCCCTGACCCCCAGCACTCCCTGACTTCAGCATCCTCCCACCCCCAGGCCCCAGCATTCTCCTGTCTCCAGCATCCCCCTTGCCCCAAGCAGCTCACTGTGCCCCAGCCCCCAGCATCCCTCCTGTGCCCCAGCATCTCCCACATCAGTGGTTGCAGAATGTCCAATGTCCCACGGCACAGGGCTGCACCAGCAGTGAGGCATCAGTGCCCTGTGGCTGCCACCAGCACCCCTCTCCCTCCCTGGCCCACAATTTCCACTGCCAACACCTGCAATGGCATTTCTGTGCTGGGCCACGTGCTACTCGTAACAGCCAGTGGGCCTGAGTCACCGGTAGTGTTTCATTAAGGCTTGACTGTATCACCCCGGATTTTGGGAAGGGAAATGGGAGGGATGGAAAGCAGCCAAGGGGCAGAGAAACAGCTGAACATCACCAGGATAATCTAAAGGTTTGGGAGTTTTAAGCTGAGGAGGAGTCACAGTGGAGGTGCATCGTGCAGGAAATGACGAATATAGCCCCGACAGCCTCTCATCTCCTCCAGCAAGGGCCATGAGTGAGACAGAGCAGTAGGGAAGGATGTCCAGGAGACAGCGGTGCTCTAAACACAGCCAAGGCAGCAAGCATGAGCACCCTGGTGATGGTCCAGACCCCAACCTTCTCTGTTTTGCCCAAAAATCTTGGTGAAAGCAATGGTACCCACCCACACTGAAGGGTATCCCCATGGCAGCCCACCATTGCCCCTGTGCTTAAAATGAAACAGAAGTCAGCCAGATGGGGGAAAAATCTCCACGGTGCCTTTTCATTGTAAAAACCCTTTAAAAAATGTAGAGTAAGCATAAAGGCCTTTCCCACCAATGACAGAAAGCAATTCTTTACTCAGATCTGCTTAGCCCAGTGTCCTGACCAACAGCAGCATCTCTGCCAGTTACGGTCTCTAACAGGAGTGTGTATTTAGGGAAAGACCATGAGGACCAGGCAGATACACAGTGATACTTTCCTAGTTAGATTTACCTGTGCTTTAAGTCATGTCTGCCTCTTCCAGCTTAAACGACTTGTGCAATTGTCTTCCACAAGAGGTTTGCTCCAGTTATTGCTTCTGAGCCATTATCACCAGATGGCTGGGACTCCAGCAGTACAGTTGCACACAGTGCAGGAAAATACTTCCATACAACTTATGTGCACTGCTGATTCCTCAGTCTGCTAGTTTTGTCCCGCTACCAAGCCAAGGATGGCTGTGGTCCACCCCACACCCAGGGTAAGAAGAGCTTTGCCATGCATTGCACCCCTGGGTGCACCACGTTAAAACTGCTCCTTACAGGTCTGCAGCAGAGGAAGAGGAGCTGACAGGTTTGCTTACTAACATTGATAACAAGCCTCTCAAAAATAACTGCTGTTAGAAAATTCATTCAACAAGTGTCCTGGGAGAAATGTTTCTGTGGTTGCTCATGGTTTGCGTGCTCAGGCTTCCCCTCCATCCCCAAGGACATGCCTGGAGACTGCTCCAGACTCCAAACCCCCCTCTTTAGGGTCATATCAAAAGCTCTTACTCTTGAGAACTGGACACTTATCCCTGCCTTGATCTCTCTGCAGAAGCCAACATGCACCCCAGCTCTGGGGAGAATCCCCAAACTCATTCCTTCCTTTCTTTGGCTAGCATCATGAATGTTTCCAAAATTTCCCATCCCCACTTTGCTCTTGCAACCCAAGACCTGCCCTTCTTCAGCCAGTTTCTCATCTTGACCCTTCCTTAGAAAAGCCCTCTCCTACGTAAAATCCCACCTGGCTTCTCCTTTCTCCTGCCCAAGCTCATCGGGAGCATCTCCATCTCTGCAGATTTGGACAGAAGGTCTAACCCCCACCAGCATCCTTAGCCTGAGTTGGTGGAAACCCCTGTCCTGCACACTCAGCTCTATGCAGGCTACAGAAAAATCAGGAAAATCAGCATTGCCTCCTCCCTGGTACAAGTGGTTCAGCTGCTGTGCCTTTCACAACACAGCTTTAGCCAAGTGGACTTGCTGGCACCACGCTCCTTCCCATTCACCACAAGATGCTTCAGGCAGCATGAAATAAAAGCTAGTCACCAACATAGCAATTACCTGTATAGCCACACTGGAATTCACAACCCGCGTGCTCTCAGGCATTAAAACCCAAGCCTGCAACTCCCTGCCTTTAAGGGGGTGAGAAAAATAAAGATGTGTGGTGGGAGACTAGGTGTCATCTTGGGAACATCCAAGTGGAAACAAGAGCTGGTGGCCTGCAAGGATCTCAGTTTTTTATCTACTATGGGTTCTTTAGAGTTTATTCCTATTCTGGGAAAATTAGGAAAAAGTGTATATGGGGTCAAATGGAACATTTTATTTAGCTAAAATGGAAAGATTTCATTTAATCTCATCTTAGCATTAGAATAATTGCCATTTCAAAAGCAGACTGTGATTTTGAAATGAAAATTCAGACTGTCCCATACCCATGAGCTAAAATGGGATGTTTCGATAGACCTTTCTCTTTTTTACCTCTAGGGCCCTTTTGCCTGAAATCAATATATTCCTACAGCAAGCTTTACATTTGACAAGCAGCAACTTCTCACCAGCTAAACATCCCCTCAAATATTCACCAGTCAGAGGCCAAGCAGTAGATAAGTTGCAGAGGTACAGCCTCCTTCCTGAGGGCCCTCTGCCTTTGGATGCAGTTTACTCCATCCTTACTACTTATTCCATGAAGATGTTGTCTGTCTATGTACACACATGCCTCTCATTAGCACTTAATACACAGCAAGAGGAGATTATACCTATTTCTCCCATCCAAAATAATCCTCTAATGTTTGAAAATAAATTGCAGTAATAGGTACCAGCAGGTGTTACCTCTTCAATGTTGTCTTGTTTGTAGCCAGTCACAAGACAACATTCTCATAACATCAGAGGTAAGCAGATGGCACTTATTAATTTACATTGCAAATATACTCTAATATGTACATACATACAGAAGCCAGTTCTGTAGGAGGTGGTTTTACCTGGCTCACAGAGTACATCACAGCCCAAACTCCTCACCTGAGGTCAGAAATGGTGCCGGGCTTCACTTGTGCTGAAAAAAACCCCTGATTTTCCAAGCTCTAAAATAGTGCTCTTTTAAAAGTATTCTTTTTTTAATTGTCTCCTTTGGTGCAAACTGTGCTTCAGCAAAGCTGGCAAGCTGAGCACATACAGCAGCACATGGTGGCACAGAGCTGGGGGCTCAGAGCACCCACCTCAGAGCATTTATTGGGGAACAGCATTCAGAAAGTGAGGAAAATGGGAGAACTAACCCAGGATACTGTGCTCTTTTTCTTCAAAAAGGGGTGCTGTGCATTAAATGCATACCTCTCATCCACCCAGGAGACTTCCAGGTGCAGCAAAGCTGCTGTCACTGAGACCTTAGCATCCCTGAGACTGAGGTTAGGGATTTCATCCTTGGCAGCACTATTCACGCTCTTTGAGGCATATATATCTATGACTACAGATTTATACACACATATACATGCATGCGTGGGTACACACCAATACAGGTACCTTAGGCTCCCTCAAGCTTCCTAAGGTAGTGAAGCACAGCGTGGTCCCATCTCCTCCCATCTCTCTCCTCTGATTTCCCTTGGAGGATCTGTGCCTCACGGGCAACATGTGCCATTTTTTGTAGCAGCAGTAAAGGAGTTACACCAGAGGAACACAGACATTGTGCGCCCCCTTGGAGGCCTATTTCCACAGGTGTCAATCAGCGCCCCAGGCACCAAACTGAAGAAAATTACACCCAAAGTTATTAGAGGCAGCAAGACTCCAGGCAGCATGAACACAGCATATGTCCAAAAGTAAACAGATTGCATGAAACTTTTCTAACATGCTGAGGGGCCATCAGTGCTGAAATCGCTGTTCCTGAGATGTGGAGCTGACTGTAGGAAGAGGAACATGGGGTGGGAATGAGCTGCTGGCACTGTTTGTTCCCCTTGCTGTGGAGTGGGGTCCGCATTTGGTGGCTCTACTGAAGCACATGGTGACCCACGATGCTGCAAGTGGAGATGCATGAGCGTGTGGAGACTGAAGTGATTGCAAAGCATGCAAGATATTTGCTCAGCCAGGCCAACCATCAGCTCCTGCTCCAGTAATAATAATGGCTGGATGGAGAATTATCAATGCAGATGGACTTAGATTAAAATAGCTCTGTCCCATCTCCCCTTCCCACCCCTCCCTTCTATCTTCTGCAAACCAACACAGTTGAAAATTGTTGACTAGCTTTCTAGAAGAGGCACAAATAAATTGGCAGCAAAGGAAACCCAACACCACCAACGACACCAAAGAGGAGTAACTTTTGGTTAAAAGTGACTCGTAGGCCTTGAGCCAGGGGAACAGTAGCCCAGCATTCATGCATTCTGCACCATGGCTGCAAAACTCAGCCCTGCTTCGAAGGCTGTGGCAAAGGTGAAGGGCAGCCAAAGGAGTGCAGCATAGCCTCCAACACACCCTTGCCAAGAGCATCCAGCCTGTCCAGCAGTTCCTCTCTGTGTTCCTAATGCAGGGGCTCACCCCAAAATACAGTTCCCACCTATCCTGTTTGGACATACAAACTTGCCACTCAGGACCAATACCTGGCTTCAGCCTGGAGAGGTGAGGCACGTGGTCCTGCACTATACATCCCATGCTGCAGGTTGGCTTGCTGTCTTCCTGTCAGGACCTCATGACAGGATCACACCAGAGTGCAGGCGCCCACTACTGGTGGTGGACACCTCACACACCCTGCTCCACCCAGCTCCTGGACCCCCTTGACAACTCAAGGGGCAGACACAGGCTCAGGGCATCCACAAAATGGTGGCAAGGGCTCTGAATGCCTTGTGGGGCTCTAGCAGTGCTTACATACTGGAGCTGCTGTGTGGCACACAGAAGTCATGCCATGGGAAGGGAGAGGGTGCTGGGGGAAGGGGGCCCTGGGGAGCTGTGAGCTGAACCCAGTGGGGAACAGCACAAGACAATAGGTGCCACTGTTCCAAAAATAGCTGGCAATGTGGATGCTTTCCAAGGAGGAACCCAAATCTGGACAGAGCACCCCATAGGCAGCAGCATGTTGAATGCCAGAGGTTCCGGACAGGCACATTTCAGAAAGCCAAACAAGTGTGCCAACGAATAGGTAATGTGTCAGCCAGAGGCCTGAATGAGCAGGTGGTGAAACTGCATGTCTTGCTGAAAGACACGCTGGGCTTGGAAACTGGTCGTGCAAGGCTGGCAGGTCAGCCTGCAGGCTGCCAGGGAGCCCTCCTGGTGCCCTGCTCCTTTTGAGAGCCTCAAATGCACTCCTTTCCCCCAGGGCAGGACAGACTGGTACCACTATGACCACCTCATTGTGCTCCCCTCCTCTTTCCACTTCCCTTTGACAGATTTCTGCAGTGCTCCCAAAAGGGAGGGATGTGCAGTGGTCCTGCTCCTGTAGTTGAGCCTCTTATCTCTTTCCCAGGCACTCAATCAGGAACAGTGCCAGATGGCAGGGTGGTCGTGTACCTGACAGGGCATGGAGAGCTTACAGAGCTGCTGCTTATCTCAAATGGGCTCAAGGCTTGAAGATGCACAGCTCTTGTGTTTAAGACTGCAGCCTTCCCCCC